>CAJNDS010000101.1:176207-230716 GCA_905221605.1 Symbiodinium natans | reverse complement strand
CCTAAACCCTAAACCCAACCCTTATTGCTTGGGGTCCAGCGACTTGGGCGCTGCGGAATCACCACGCTCACGCGGATGCGCTGGGCCGGGCCGAGGCGGGTCGCGTAGCGTTAAAATTAACTAACTAAGTGTCAAGTCGTTCGGAGGTGGTGAGTACAACAAGCCAATAGAAATAAGGCTCGCTATGTTGAATAACAAAACAAAAGATGATGTCATTAGGGAGACCGTAAGGAACTAGTGAGATTCATGGAATTGAGTTGTTCATCATCACTTTGCTCGAAGTATCAGTCGCGACAACTCGAGCCGCCCAGAATCTTTTCAACCAATGTGGCATCTTTGATGCCAGGGGGGTCATAGATCCCCAAATTAAGAGTTTCTGGAGCACCAGGTCACGAAACTTTGAGGCCTTCTCGAAATTTCAAATTAATACTGAAACTTGTCCTCACAGTGGTGGCCATGGATCTCCCAATTTCGTTTTCGTTCGCACGTTCGAGCAGGCTTGGGTTTTCTTGATCTGGTGGCTTGTGAAGTTTGCGAGTAATCGAGTCGGCTTGGATGTTAAAAAGAAAAAACCATAAGTTCTGGCATGTAGGAGGCCGAGAAAGCTAGGTGTTTTGTGGAGAGTCCAAGCCGGCTCGAAATTTCAAAGCAAACTGAACATTCGGCATCGATGGGGACTTGAGAGCAGGGCGAACGAAAGCTAGTGCCTAGCTTCTGTATCGGACACATGAAGGCAGCACATATACATCGAACCAACTCTCTCATCTGTGAGCTTGCGTTGCACGCATCAAGACAGCAAGCAAACAAACAGCATCCTGGATGAGTTTGCGTTGTGCGATTTCAGCATTTAACAAAGTACAGGTTCGCATGAGAAACAACCCGACCACGACCCAGTTAACTGGACAATGTTGACATGCTGTCGGTAGAAAGTGTATCCTATATATGAGCTATGTTGCACACATGAAGTCCGCACATGTGCATCGAACCAACTCTGTCATATGTGAGCTTGCGTTGCAAAAAAGCATATGTGCGAGAACAACCATTGTCAACATCAAACAAAATACTGGTTAAGAATGGGGGCCTGGGGGCACCCCCTTCTTATCGAGAAACTGGCCCAACCCCCCCTCTCTCCCCCCCCTCCCCTCCCCAGTCCCCGCCCCCCCTCCCCCTTACCCCCTCCCCCCCCCCCCCCCCCACCCCAGCCCCGTGCGCTTGGAATTGGGACGCTTAACGTCTATTCTGCGTGTGCTCTTTGTTTTCTTGGATTTTTTCCCGAAAACCAATTCTGAAATTGGGTTCTCGTTTGGCGCTTCAATGCGGAAGGCGTTCTATCGGATCGCTCCTTGGAGGGTCGGACGGAAAGGGGGTTCGGAACATTTTGCTGGAGATGTGGGGAGGCGTGGACCATGCATGGAGGTTGACGGACGGGTTCGGCGCGGAAGGGGAGAGTGACATTCGGTTGATGGGCAGGGGATATGGGGACACGTGGATGCCGCGCGCCCTCCGCGCCTTTCCGCCCTCTGCCCTCCGCGCCCTCCGCGCCCTCCGGCACCCTCCGGCACCCTCCGCGCCCTCCGCGCCCTCCGCGCCCTCCGCGCCCTCCGCGCGCTCCGCACGCTCCGCGCGCTCCGCGCCCGCCGCGCCCTCCGCGCCCTCCGCGCCCTCCGCGCCCTCCGCGCCCTCCGCGCCCTCCGCGCCCTCCGCGCCCCCGCCCAGGACACAGTGCGCTGACAGGGTGCTTGCGTCTATTCTGCGGGTGCGTTGCGTCTATTCTGCGGGCGTTTCCTTTGTAAAGTATTTGTTTACAAGGCACGCACGTGCAGCATAGCCTTTAAGTGTCCTCTTACCCCCCCCCCCCCCCCCCACACCCCACCCCCCCCCCCCAACCGCCCCCCCCCCCCCCCCACCCCCACCCCCCCCTGCCCCCCTCCCTCCCCCCCTCCCCCCTCCTCCCCTCCCCCCTCCTCCCTCCTCCCCCCCCCCCCCCCCTCCTCCGCCCCTCCCCCCCCCCTCCGCTTAGGTCGCGCCACATGCGTCCGTATCGGAGATTGAGGCCATCGAGTGCTTTTTAACAAATTAGTCAACAAGAATTCCCGGCCCCGGAGAGGCTAGCTTTCGTGACTGTTGGGAGGGGGGGGGGACAAGTGTAGATTTCTATTGAAATCATCGAGCCAGCTCTGGTCTTCGGGATTTGAGGCTTTGGGGACTCTTGGAAAATTCGAGCCAGCCATTCGAAACAAAACTCCCAAATCAACGATGCTTTTCGAGCCCGCTCGAGTTCTCCTTACCAGAGCATCCATTGGCCGGAGCACCCATGCCCGCAGGATGATAACGTCGGCCAGGCTGACGTCTTGGAAATCGCACGCATGCCAAGGTCTTGCGCTGTACCAGACTCTCGATGCTGTCTCGTGCTCCACTAGTTTCTACCAAACACTTCTTTAAGGTGGCGTTTGTAATCCGAATGTTTGAACCTCATTGCTGTCAATCGCATCGGAGCATGTCTTCCCTCGATTGAATGCTCGCTCGATTTGGATCCTGTCGCCATCCCATCCCTCGTACTGAACTTGACCTGACAATAACTCAGTAGCAAAGGGTGAGAGTTGTGGATGAACCGGGACGAACCTTTGCCAACACTGCTGATGTCGATGTTACCACCATGCCCACTAGCCAACAAACCCCGAATAATTTCAGTATCGTTGGGGAGCAGGTATCAACCATTGTTTGCATCGGTCCTTCACTGCTGAGCTATCACCTCCATACTCAGGATGTCCCCAGCTCACGACCGTGCCATCGTAACGCACGGCTGCAAATGCCTTTCCAGAGGCTGCAATGTCACGAACTTGGACGAGCTCATCTGCGATTTCTCTGCAGTCGCCACCTTGCTCCTGATGGCCCCAAGTCACCACGGTCCGGTCACCCAAAACCGCCGCAAATGCGGCCTCTGTGGAATATATTTCTCGGACATCCACAAGCTTTTGCGCCAGGTGTCGGCTATCTCCGCCATGGGATGCCTTACCCCAGGTGACAACCCTTCTGTCGCTCCTCAAGGCTGCAAAGGCTTGCATCGAGGCAAATACATGCCTGACCATCTGGAGGTCTTCTTGGACAGATGAGCTGTCGCCACCATGATCTGCGTGGCCCCATGCGATGACAGAACCATCTGCCTTCACTGCTGCCAGGGCTTTGTGAGTCGCGTAAACATCATGCACATTTAAGAGCTGATCGCGCACATGTCGGCTGTCTCCACCATGAAACCGATGGCCCCAGGTTACAACTGACCCATCGGCGCGAATGGCAGCAAAGGTACTAGCCTTCCGGTGGGACTGTAGCTTGGGACCAGCCTTTGCGATGGCACCCAGGACAGTTCCGTCTTGCAAGCCGCTTTGGGCAACAGTGCTGATGGGATCCAGTTGTACCCCAAAAGGTGAAAGCAAGGCAATCAAGGTGCGCCCCATCTTCGCCTGTGCAACTTGCCGTACTTCGTTTATGGACGCCTCGTCTGTGACTTCAACGGACACGCACTGCCCGCTTAGCAAAGCCACGGACACTGCCAACACCATTGCCTGAAAGTTGCTACAGCATTGACAGACTTTCACCCTGGAAACAACGCGAATCATCTGACTGTGCCGGTTCTCGGCTGTGAGTGTGACGTGCTGCTTTAACACTGCTTTAACCGGCACCTGCATCCTGCATGCTGCCCTGTACCAGTACGAAGTCCTGCATCCTTTCGCATCTTTTCGCATCCGTGCTTACGAGAAATACTAACTGCTCTGCAACCCTCACTGGAAATTATTGAATATGGTTAAGCATTGGAGAAGCCTCCCATCCTTGCAGATACCTGCCGCAAACTTAGCTTGATCCCGTGTTCTGCACGATTGCAAAGCGACAGACACTGTTGTTCTTGTACAGGTTGGACGAGGAAAGCGAGCCCCACGCTGCCTTGAGAAGTAACTCTCCAGGCTCGCTGTGTCCGTTTGCCTGAATGGCAGCTTGCGGCAGCTGGATCAAAGCAGCTGCGAAACTTGGAACTGCCAACATCTGCCGTGACAGGCAGGCCCCCGGCTGAGATAAACCACCCAGGAAGAGGACGTTCTGATGGGACGATGCCTGCGCAGATGGTTCGGTTCTTCTGAGCCCAGGTTCTGCAATCTATTTTACTATGACTCTTGGCCTCACTGGAATCGGCGCCTGAGCAGGGGCTTTGTATATCTTTGTATCCCACGTACTAGTTTAGGCCTGAGCGCCCTCAGAATGACTGCGACAACTTTTTTTTGCATGCCCCGACGCTAAGGCCGCCTGGAGCTGTTGGAAGCTTGAATGTCTTGAGGTCCGCCCAGCTGGCAAAGTCTTCATCGGCGACTTGTGCCTCCCACGCACATCGGCGGCCCCCCCGCCCCCAACGAAAACGCAGAACAGGCTCAGGAGGTCAAGAAGGTTCTGTGGACAGTTTGCACCTGCACCAGAGCATTGAAGCGCTCCAATCCCTGGTGGTGTTACAGGGTTCACACTGCACTCAGCACTCATCGCATAAAAAGCCAGAAAGCGTGTCGAACCCCTCACGGAAACCAGAGAGCCCCACGTCGAGCAGTTGTTCCAGAGTGCCAGCAAGGACCACAAGCTGCGGGCACATGCAGGAGCATCTTGCAAAACATGTGCACCCCACATGCTCACATATGTACGCTGCACGCCACACTTCTTGAGCTCGAATTCTTCACGAAAGGCTTCCCAGTTCTGACCTGATGCCGCTCGTGGATTATGTCGTCCACGTAAAGCCGAACGCCGCTCTCCTTCAGAGGTCTGAGGTCGTCGAGCTAACCGTACAGTACGAAAGAGCTACCGTACCTGGCAAGCCTTTGACGGATAGCCGCGACCGTATGCGGCACAGGCAGATACTCCATGGACTGAGTGGAAAGTGAGAGGATGTGAGAGATACGGGCGAATCTGGGCGAACATGGACCAGCGACGAGCCCAAGTCGCCGATTGTCGGCGATACCCGAGACTCTTTATTGCAGTAGCCGTACACCTACGTCAGTGCAAGGACCGAGCAGGCCATCGGTCATTCTTGTCATGTCTGTCTTGCACATGCAGAGGGGCTACAGTAGACGCTGTGCGGAACGCGAAGGCAAGTTGGATTCCTTGCATTGCATATCCTACCCTGGGACTTGACTTGCAGAAGTGGCGCAGAAGCGAAGCCGAGGAATTTTAGAGCTGGAGTCTGATGAGTGTGATTCAATGCGTGTACACTGCAGGCATGGTGGAGCACGAGAACTACCGGCGCTCTCCACGAAGATCAGGGAAGGCATCGACTTGCCTCCTGTATCCTTGAGATAGCTGCTGAGCCATCGTGGCCTTGCAAGTCACTCCAAGTAAGGCATTCGGGAAAGTTGCGGGGAACTGACGCAACATGACGCCTCACGTGGAAAGTGTTGAAGCGAATTTTGGGGTTGTACCAAGCCAGCAACCCTCTAACAAGCTTGCGATCTGGCAGACAAGGTGAGAGAACACCATTGCCTGATCCCAAATATGGTCCAAATATGAACAAATCTTTGCAAAGACTAAACCTCATGCGCCGAATATGGGCATCCGTGCTTGCACCTCTTGTTGAAGCGCGGAAATTGCCCGGATACCAAAGTGGAGATTTCCGGAAACTCACGAAACGAAGCTGCGAGGACCTTGTGCAGCTGCTTTTGCAACCTTCTCCCGAAGGCTGATCACCCTGTCAGCTTCCCCTGCGCTTGCCGATTCGTACCTTCTATTTCGAAGCCATCGAGCAGATGTGAAGTTTCCGCTTCTCATCGGGGTCTTGTTCGTCACAAGTGGCCGCAGCTTTCGATGCTGTTTGGAGGACTGACTCCTTGCGGCGGCCGTTGCGGGATTGAGCCCTATGGGCTCAGACAATGTCCTCTCACCCTGTCCCATGCATTTGACGGCAAGGAAGTCGTGGTCCCACCCATGCCCTGTCTGAAAATGACTGCTTCCCAGTGCCGCCGAAGAAAGGGGTGACGGGAAACGAGAGGGCGCCAAAATACTCGTCGCCGGTAATTCCAACCCCCCCTTCCCCCTCAGCCCCCCCCCCCCCCCCTGCTCCCGCTGGAGAATAACAGGAATCATGCGAAATATGATTAGGAATCCTTCCTATTAATATTACTAAGATTCTCATTCATCCTGATAGATCCCTATAAAAAGTTAATTTTTGAGTATGAATGCTTGGGAATGTATGGGTTTCCAAAATGTTGTTCTCGAAGAAAACAAGCTGTGAATTTCACAAAATGGAATCTGTGTTTTTTTGTTGTGTTTGTAGTCTTCACGTATGTTTCTGTGTTTTTTGCCTGCGCTTTTTTGTGAGCTGGTTGTTTGCAAAGATTTTGGGGCGACGGGACCTCGAACATCTGAGGAAAGTCTGTGTCCGGGGCCCCCCAGCCTGGACCCTCCAAATCTCACCGTTCAATGGGGGGACACAAGATTTTCCACAAAGAGGGGGAAAATCTGCGTCCGGACCCCCCAGCTTTGAGATATTCCACGGATTCCAAGCCAACAAAAGAGACAGGCCACAGATTCTCCACAGATTTTCCACACTTCAGGAACAAACGCTGGACACGGATTTTCAGAGACATTTTTCCTCTGACTCTTCCCAGACATTACCAGGATTCATGGAAGTAGATTTAGCAATATCCACGGTGAATATTAATATGATTCCTGTTGGTTTTGAGTGCGGAGGGGGAGCGGGGCGGGGAGGGGGGGGGGGGGGGGGAGGTAGGAGCACAGGCCACAACAAGGCGCAGTATCTTGGTAACTGCTGATGAACCTGCTGTTGTTGTTTTAGTCGTCGTCGTCGTTGTTGTTGTTGCTGCTGTTGCATGTTTCTGCAGTATCGCACTTTCTAGGATGCCAGGGCCCCGGCCCCCTTCCGCTGCGAATGGGGTAACGGCCACACAGAGCCGGATGCTGACACAAGGCATCATTCACGCATTGACGAAGGCTTAGGGGCAGTCTTTAGGATCTAGGCAAAAGAGCATGTTTTTTTTTTTTAAATGTATTTTGATTTGCTCCAGGAAGTGCCGTGCAGAGACCTGAGGTGAGCGCTCTCCCGCCGTGTCCACGAATTCGCCATCCTCTTCGAACGTTTGGCTTCACAGTCTTCCATGAATCGCATGTCAACTTCTGGGACACTCCCCAGAATACTCTCAACGTGGACCTAAACCCATATGACAGGCATCCTCTTCTCCAAATGTGCCGTTTTCTTCCATGGCCTGTCACAGGACATTGCCTCTTGCAGAACCGTTTGGGGCAACTAGGTTGTTCTAGCAGCGAAATTTGGTCCTCGAAGCAAGACAAGGAAACACTGGACATCCAACATGGAACAAGCTCCGAATAGTCTGAGCGCACCGTACGCTCTTCAGCGGCGCAGCTTTCGACCTGCAGCATTGTGGCTCAGCTCGAAATGCACTCCAGCACCCCGCAGTCCCCGACCTTGTCCAAGACCAAGCCCAGGCATGTGACGATGTCCGCTGGATCAGGACCTGCCAAGCAGATGCCACTAAATGTATTTGAACCATATCTAGCAACAAGACAATCAGGGTATTGCCAGTTGGTATTGATGTACCAAAATTCTTTACTATTACCATTTTGTGATGCTGTAACTTCCATATTATGTGGTAATAAATTTTCCATTCTTACACTCTTCCCGTCTCTTCCCACAGAAACACGTTGGGAAGCTCCTGAGATAATCATCACGCGCAGGTTGGTGTCAGGGAAAAACCTGGACACAAGGGCCATAGGCAACTCATGCCAACAACTCTTGCCTTCTGCATCAGCATGGAGGAACGCTGGGTCAGACTGCATGGAATGACAGACAAGGACACTTTGCATGGGTCTCCAGCTCACTGCGCCGAGAGAAGTTGCAATGACAACCTCCCATTGCTGGGGTGCAGAGCTTAGAGATGCTTAGAGGTGCAGAGAGTGCATGCTTTACCAAATTCGTCAGTAGAGCCTCATGAGCACACGTTTGTGCAAACCTGGGTGCCGCACGTGATACGCTAGTGGTTCGGGTCTGCTCTTTACTCCGTTACTGGCGCCATGAAAACTGGAAAGCCTGGAGGCGGGGAGAGGTTTGCATGATACTTTAGGAGGGAATGGTGGACAGTGGTGAACCCTCTTGACTTCCTCCAGGGAACAAGGCAGAGACATCCACGAAACAGAAGACTCAACTTGAGATCGGGGCCACGAAAGCTAGAAACGCGGCTGACAAGCAAGCTTTTTTCGAGTCAGGCGCAGGGCCTGACCAAGACGGAGGGGGAAGCCTGAAAAGGGAGGGGGGCGGGGGGGGGGGGGGGGCCCAAAAGGGGGGGGGGGCCCCCCCCCTCCCCAGAAATCAATTCAGGCGACCCTGAAAGGAGGGGGGGGGGACACCTTAAGATTGATTTTGTCAATCCTTTAAGGGGGGGGAGGGGGCCCTCCACAGCCCTTTATCTCTTTGATTTTCATACCACACTAGAGAGAATTCTTGTAAACGACAACTCTCGCGAGCTCCAAGGAGCTAGCTTTCGTGACAACTTTTCGAGGGCCCGCATAGGCTGCTTATCTACTCTATGCCAAGAACGCGTTTCAGTTGCACGTGGTCGTTTTATCCTGCCACACAGATCAAGAGCGAGATGTTCTCGACATCTCGAGAGGGAGGGGGAGTGCAGGGCGAGGGAGAGCTAGCTTAGTGCGTGGGCCAACAATCTCACACATGAGAAGCTCGCGCGTCGTACAGTGCCGAATTACTTGAGACAACGAAACTGACTTTGTCTCAGCCCCGCGTGGCCGTCTCCGAAGACAGAGCATAAACCTGCAACATCTCGCCTGACTGCTCTTGTATCTTGGCGACCTGGGAGCAAGTTCAAAAGCATTGGGCTCCACAAGGATTTTGGGTTTGGGGAATGTGGCCTGTTCAAGCTTGAGCCCCACGCCGACTGCCCGCTTGATCCCAAAAGCCCCGCTACGAGTCGGTCTGGGCAAAGGACCTCCGAAACTGGCGAGTATACATATTCATCTTTGTGCTACAAGTCGTGCAAGCCTTGAAGGCGCAGCGCCCTGTTCCCACCGGCGGCCCTTTCCCACGTTTCGGGGGAGGCCCTCGACCTGGCCCACCTGGACCTGGGGAGGAGCGGAAGCTAAGCACAGCTATGCTGAATCTTCACCTTTCATCGTGCTGAGACAACGTGACACAATATGCTCCCTAAGGCTGGGGCCGCGCTTCATGGCGTCAGGAAATAACTACTTCATTCATTGAACGAGTACTTCCTTCGCCCGTCTTCCTAGTTGCAAGAGGATCAAGAGCCTGACGTGGCCTGACTGCAAACCCATTACAGCGGCTGCGGTTGTTCTATGCTGACAGCTTTTGCTTCGAGGGAGCTTCTTGATTGGTGGCTGCAATGGACATCCATCTGTGTTGCAAAGCAGCTCTGCCGCACATCAAGCATAGTCAAACTGTCACAGCATGCTGGCTTTGTTGACCCGCCTCGCGATTTGATACGTGGCTTCAGGAGGGCCGTTGCTAACAAGCCATGGCTCATCTGTCATGACCGCGCGCCGAAAGTCAGGAAGCAGGGTGCAATGTCTGCACCTTGTAACGCCGAACCGCACGGGAGAATGCTCGACACCGTCTGTCGCGTTCTGCACGTCGGCCTGCAGAAGTTGGCGAGACGCCCTGTAGGCCGGTCTCAAACTCTAAGCACAGGTTCACAGGTAGATGGTCTGGATCCCGAAGTACGGAGGAATCCCGCGGCGGGTGTTCATTATAGTCTCCAAATTCTCCGTGTCAATGTCCGGTGCAGCTTCGGCTTCACGTGCTCCAAGCGATTCAGTCAACCACGAGCAGATGTAGCTACATCTCCAGTCTGATGTTGCAGTTGGAGCAGCGATTCCGCGGCACAAAGGACGGCTACCAAACGACGTGACGCCAAAGAATGTCGGCCGCCATCTCCGTGCTTCCCTGAGCCTCAGGTCAGGTTGCCTACGGCGTTTGCTATTTCTTGCGTTGCTTGCTTTCTTGCCGAGAAGTTGGTCGTGCCTGTAAAGAGCCCTTAAGTTCCCAAGACCTCCCAGCATGTTTGGATGCTCGCTCCTAGGCCGAAGGTTGTATCGTGTAGGCCAGTACTGGCTCTCTCAGGGTGATAAAGCCACGGGCAACAATATCATGTGGGTATTGGGATCCCTTATCGGGCCTTTTGAACGCAGGGCTTCAGTCGAACCACCCTGTGCTAGCAGTGCTAGTTCTGGCCTACACTAGTTCCCCGAACATTCCTAAAGGTCTTGACAATGGCCTTGTAGAGATATGCCAGATTCCATGCTGCTGATCTCCGGATGACAACCAAATCTGTCCTGGCCAGGCGTTGCCACATTGCAGGAGACAAAGTAGGAATCTGACATTGGGGGTGGGCAAGCTGAACGCTGCAAGTCGGGGCGGAGGGGGTCGCGATGCGCGCACCGTCCTCTGGCATTCTGACTGTGACAGACCTTGTGCTTAAATCAGGCACAATCGATGCACTGTGCATGCTGTCTGTAACAGGGTCCCCCGACCGTCGAAGATTTCCAGAGCTGCTTCGTAAGCCTCTGAGTGCTGCGGCCGTCGGGGGGCAGTGGTGCTTCGGGGTTCTGGGCACTTCCGCGGCAACGCCATGCGGACCTCCAGGGCGAGGTTGGCGATGCTCAGCTGGTGGAAGGCCCGGCCTGGGACATACACCACTTGCGCTCACGGGAATGCTGCGAGAGGACGCATAGGACGCCGAACGTCGAACTTCTGAGCCGCACGCCATAGTTGTAAGCGACCTCGGCTTGGATCGCCGAACGCTCCAACCTGGCTACATGCTGAGTTGCTACTTCGCGATACTGCCGCTGTACTCTGCTACTCTACACTCACACAAGGAGCTCTGGCTCAAATGATTCCAGTGGCTCACAGGCTGCCAAAAGCTAAGGTGCAGCAGGCTTATTGCCACAGGTCTCGGGCATGTCAAACTTCAGAGACACGACAGGGGAAGAGTTTGGGCAGCTAGATTGTCGTTTGCTCCTGGCAGTTGTTCTTTTCGTGTACGCGTCGCATGACCAGGGCAATAACACAACAGTACATCGTGACCCATGCTCAGTCCTTGCAGCAGTCACTAGTTCACGATGATGTTAGCGAGCTCTTGTAGCAATGCTACGGTATCATGCTCAAAAACAAAGCCGAAGTCTGTTGAACGGCTTCAATTCTGGAAGTGGCTGTCGGAATCTGCACTTCTCAGCTGGTGAATGCCAGTTCACATCGTGTCTTACTTGGCCAGGCTGACGGGTCGTCTGTGACCGCGTCCTCCCAAGGTTGCCGCCTTAACGCTGTGCGTTCCATGATGAAACAGATGTCTGTCGATCATCTGCATGTGCATGAAGCCTTAAACTGATTTCACGCAATGGCAGCAGGAAACCCAAGCACTGAGCACGCTGCTCTGCCGGCAGTCCGCCCCAACTTGACGGATCCTGCTTCACACACACATACACACATACACAGGCACACAACCACACACACGCGCGCGTCGCGCACCCTTGAACATGCGTGAATGGATTGTGTGGTAAATGCAGCATGTCGTCGTCTTGCTGGAAGCATTCCCTTCTCACATGCTGCTGAACGCACAGGCCTCTTCCTGCGATTCATCGGGCGGAAAGAGACCTTCCACACAAAAACAGAAATGCAGGAAAATGCTTGCAATGAATGCATCTGTTGCCTGCGCTTCGAAGCCGCAAGCGGCGGTAACGCTGCAAGAAGGTAAGGCCCTTCAGCACGAGATCATGACCTTCGTGCCCGGAGCTTTCTTTGCCGGCTTTTCTGCTACGTTCGAGATGGCTGGATGGTGTTTGCCATGGTGTACTTCACGGAGGTGTAACATCCGCCACAATGGTGGCGTGGGTGTTTCTCGCTTAGCAGAAGCTCACACTGTAGGACCGTGCACCGGGTCTCGCTATGATGGTGCACTGCAGTCTGATGGCAGTGGTGAATCGATGCCCAATTAGAAACTGCAGAGTGCTTGATGTGAATGTCATGCAGTCAGAAACCGAGCATCGAGCTGAGGCCAGATGTAGACCAGCAAAGCCGAACAGTCATGCCAAAGCTGAACTTGGGACCGGACGACACACTGCGGCACGCGACATTGAGAAGGACAGATATGCCTTGAGTCCAGGGTCTGGGGCGCACAGCATGCAGCGAAGCCATGGGAGAATGGTGGACATGCAGGTGAGATTCAATGTGCATAGCAGCATGGGACATTGCTCGTGCCCCAGACTCTGCACAGTCTCATAGTACCAACACAAGTGTACGGAGAAATCTCACTGGATCACAACTCATCGGCAGTGAAGTGCCGCATTTGCATTTTGCATGGAAGAAATATTTTCAAGACTTCAGAAAACTGCTTGGATGATGAGTTTGGACCTGCCGCTCAACCACCCGAAGCCGCCACAACTGAGGTGATGTCCGTTGCTGTACAAAGAGCTGGTAGCGGCTCCTCAGAAAGTTTGAGCTTTAAAGAGCTTCCTCTGCTACACATCTGTTTTAACACCGCGGCTTGAAATCCAAGACTCGGGCAAACGGTGCCAAACGGTGTGCTCGGGAGTATTCGGCCACCGCGAACGGATACCTCCCAGCGGCATGTCAACAAATCTGCATATTCTTAGCCCAAAGAGCAATCTGCGTTTGGTAGATGTTAGAGTAGAGATGCAAGTAACTAGCTCAATGGCTTTGCCTTCACCGCAGAACTTCAAGCTCATCTGCTGCTAGAACATGTCCGTTAAAGCATTTTGTGGGCTGCGGGATGCCCAGCCGCCTCCAAAGTTGACTCAAAAGCCCCTCAGAACTTCCCAGATCTTCCCAGATCTTCCCAGCAAGTGTCAGGCATCTCTTCCCAGCAAGTGTCAGGCATCTGCTTACGACTAGACGATGCTTGTTCTAGCCCGCAGGTGCTTGTGCGACAAAGGATACTCAGATAGGTCACATGCTCCAGTCCCACATGGGCTCTCACAAGCCAAGCCCTAAATTGCCCTCAAACTGCCCCCTAGGCCAGGGTCGGGGCTGAGACGCGATGATGCAGAAGTGTGCGCATAGGAGCGTGAGCCCGAATGCACGAGGCCTGCGTCCATCATGAGTGGGGACATCTAAGGGTCTGTGGAGCTCAAACACATCCCATTCCGATGCGCTGCCTTCTCAGCAGCTTTCGCAATGCCCAACCCCGCACATCTGTGAACGCTGCGGCATAGGTATTGCCTGCATGTGGATGTTAGCAGGTGGAAGCAACACTGTCACCCCCAAGGCTCTTGGCATGAAATTTCATGAAGTTATGAAGCATAAGCAAGCCGGCGTGACGGTGTCCCCAGCTTGCATTGTGTGCTTTCTCGTACTTCCATGGAGCTGCATCCTCGCGATCCTTTGGATTTTGGGAGGTGGGACAACTACAATACAAACACTCGCACATCTTCTTGGACACTTTAGCTGTGCCTGCCTTTCTGAGGCCCATACTCTGCTATGGCTTGGTCCCATGCCATCTACATCTGCGTGCGTGAACCTTTGAAAAGTTCACAAACCCGATCCATCTTGCTTTGAACGGTCTTCTGGGTTGCAGGCAGCAATCTGGAGCACAGAGCCACCACATGATCGCTCCCACTGCGATCACAGATGTTGCGAAGATGCTTGAACACGACCTGCAGTAGTACAGCACTGCTTTGTACAGGGACCATGCCCCCGAAAGCAGTTCGAAAGGCACCTTCCACAAGCGCGCTTCGAAGCCTGACCGGTCTTCAGGCTTTAAGTTTATGCCATGGGATCATTTCAACTGCAGTCGTTGCGCTACAAGTCTTTGTGCGAAGCACGCACTCGCCTAGCGAAAGAGACAGCATCGCCAGGTCCCTCATCATGCGCCGCTTTACCTCAGCCACTGGACGACAGCCCAGCAGCCCTGCGTCTCCGCGTGCAGGGGTCAACTGAAAGCTGGGGGGAGGGCCGGGTTCCTCTGAGCCACGAGTTTGCGATTTGAGAGGATCATTTCGCAAACCTCCACCGCCTCACAAAGCCAGGCCAAGCTGACATCTGTAGCAGTGCAATGCAGTGCGGCGGCTGTCTTGTCCTGTCAGTATTCGTCGCTTTTTGCTACAAGTAGCGGCTATGTAACTGCGGGGATATCAACAACGAAGGTTGCCTGCGCAGCTTGGACAGTTCCCTCGCGAGATTTCGACTCCTTCCTGCATCTTGCAAAGGCGCCTCAGCAGACCCTCAAGTAAGTCTGACAAAGTCTCACATCTCAGGTCGTCTGATGTCGTCTCGTCCCGCAGAAGATGTTTCAAATCAGCTTAGCCCCAGCCAAGCCCCGAACGAATGATCACCACCCCGTGTTTGACCAAGGTTAGGTACGCCTCAAAGCCAAACCTGCCAGCCAGTTGTAGATCTGATTGTGGATCGATGCAAACCATTTGTGGGATCTAAGCAGGTGGCATGTCCTCAATGGTCTGGATCCCCAGATGTCGTCTCTTGAACTTGTGGATCGTGGCCCCCTCATCACTGCAAGGGAGGTTGCAGTGTTCTGTACGGCAAGCTCGACACCCTGTGCTGACACATCAGGCCTGCAACACCTCGTCTGCCTGGGCACGATGTCCAAAGAGCCCCCGCTTTGTGAGACAGCTTCCATTTTGCAGGTACGAGCACGCATGATTGCTACGGGACATCCATGTTCGTCCGCTCACAAAGCTTCGAGCCGTAGCTTTCGAGTCCGGCACCTGCAAGCCGGCGCTGTGCTCACAACGGGATAACGAGCCAAGGGACATGCGCTGACTTGCAGAGCAGTGTTAAAGGTGATCTGCAGCCTTCGGAGCGTGTACTGGAAGCAGCAGGCTGTCTTGACTATTGCCTGCAGCTTAGCATGCTGGATCACAGAACTTCATCACATGGCACCGGGCGAAGAAGAATCATTTTCAAGTACTGCTAAGTACTGTTCGATGCCCTGATACGCCCTGGAGTGAATGGCCTGGCTCGGGAGCTGGCAGTGCAGACCGTGCATCTGCGATGGCATCCTGGAGGGTGACCGGGTGACAGGAATGCTTGGGGAGCTCCTTAGGTCCTTAGGTGTCACAGCCGGGGCCTCCTCCGCAGCGTTTGGACGTGAGTTGGCTTTGTCCTATAAACGGGTGCCACATTTGTCATGGCAAGTCCAGAGCTGGAGGCAAAGTCTGAACCAAAGCCTCTCCTCTAGGGCTGCAGGAGCAGAGCTCTCTCGGGAGCCTTCCATCCTTGCACTCGTACTGCGTACATTGAGTCGCTTGAAGTCAAGCTCGCAGTCGTACCTTACAGAGATACCAACACGAAAAACCAACACGGAGCCTGCGAAAAGGCGCCAAGCCTTGTCTAACCAAAGGTTCTTTAAGCACAACCACAAATCTCAGCGGCGAGCACAAGATGCCGGAACTTCGCGAAGAACTGCAGCAGCTCCTCATCGTTGCTGCTAGAAGCTGGTATCATCAGTGCTTTAGGCTTCAAGCATGCCATGCACACATACGTACAGATAGAGTTTCAAGTACATAGATATAAGAAAATATATATGTAAGAAGAGGGCACGCCTCCCCCCGTCACGGCCCTGTTGTGTGGGGCTCGCGTTTTAGGGCTTAGGCTCACGGCTTAATATTCGGCTTGACAGGCTTAAGCTTGAGGATCCGGGCTTAGAGTGCAGGGTCTTCCACGGAGAGCCATGAGCCGGGATCATACAAACACAATACGAGACAATACACATACGTAAATGACACGTTTCGGTCTCTTCCTGAGCACTCAGCCTTCCAGAGGCGGGCCGCCCCGGATACGTGCTGCACCGCGTCTCTTGGTGTGAAACAGACTGTGAGATGCGTGGACAGTGTTCGGAATGTCACCCCAGTACGCGCCCCCACTAAATGCACCTTTCCAAAATGAGGATCTCTTCCCGGTGCCATAGCTGCATCACGAGGTCTCCTCCCTGTCTCTGCCTACTTGCTCCCAGGAGTTTCTCTATACTAGCCAGCTATGGCAGCCTGTTCGCACCTTCACAAGGCCCCTCGGGTTTTTCCTCCCGAAGCCCGAAAACGGACTCCGTCTTGAAGGCTGTTTTTTGACAAGGCGTGGTGGCTCCTAAGTTTGTGCTCCCTACCACTGGGGAGAAACAGGGTACAGCGCCAGAACGAATCCCGATTGGTCCTGCAGTTGGTGGGTTGCCGCCCGCTCCCCACAGACAGACAGAGAGAGAGAGAGAGAGAGAGACACACACACACACACACACACACTCTTAGGGCCTTAGGGACTTTGGAGACGCTGGGCTTCTAAATTAATCTCAATCTCCCCAATACATGATCACAAAAGCGCCTGCAAATCCCAATGAATGAGACTCACAAGCTGGGCCGGGCCTGCCTCTTTGCTGCCGACATATTTATGAGCATGTTCCTGCCACGATACTCAGCAGCGCAGGCAGGGCTGCAACCGTTTCAGCAAGGAGCTGCCTCAAGGTCTGGGTTTGTAGGGGTTTGGGCACGAGACCTCGACTTTAGAGATCTGAGCTTCGGGCCACATCCTTGGCATCCGCAGCAGCACTCAATGTCCGATCGATGATCTCAGAAAGCTCCTTGCAAACATGCTGTGCGGACGAACAACTTGTTAAAGCAGTTCCGGGCCGGTGCCGCACGCATGGTGCAGCTGTTGGGTTCACCCAGGTGCCATGTGATGCCCGCCTTGTACAAGGACTTGCGCTCGGCAGCGCTCAGCGGAGGTGGAAGGGCATTGCTGCGCTGCAAATCCTGGTGCAACAATTTCAGGAGCGATCCGCACACAAACCTGAAATGACTCCAAGCCTCGTAGCTCAAGCAACTCAGTACTTGATCTGCGCGGCTGGGATTGCCAATCTCCTGGCGGTGCAGCTGTGCAGCTGGGGGAGACAGAAACTCAGAACCAGCAGAATGCCGGGGTCGTTTCTGTAGGAATCTGATCCTCAGATTAGCCGAGGCTCGATCCATGCCTCTGCTGCTCGAACCCTGCACAGAACGAAGTGCGAAGTCTCCCGAAGCTTCGGTTTGCATGCAGTGGAAATCAGTGGAAGCCTCATGCAACCCAGAATCCAGAGCGTGCCTCATGTTGCGAAGCTCCGCATCCGTTCTTTCTCCAGGGTCCTCTAATCTCTCCAGAGGCGCCTTCGAGCTCTAGACATACTCAGCTGCTATCTGTATCGAGTCCTCCAGCAAAGCTTCTAGTTGAAGTGCAGCTTCTTCCACCTGGCGTTTAGCCCGCCTAGACTGTATGTGCTGCCGGCACGGCTCAAATAGGAATCAGCCCGTGCTCAAAAACTCGTTGTGCCTAAATTTCTCTGCAGAAAATGCTAGGGGCTTAACTTAGATGTGCGAATGCGAGACGTGAGATGGGAAGCTGCGGTATCTGGCTGGTTGAGGTCGCCACCTGTCCAAGTCGCCATCGGCACATGGCTTGTCGCTCGCGCAGGTCGACCTCCAAGGTGGTGCAATCTTCGAGCCTCGGCAAGTCTCAGAGCCCAGGCTCAGGCTCTTCTGAAGATTGAAGCATGTTGAGCGACTAAGCGTTCATCCAACATGAAATAAACTCTTTTTTAACGCAGTCTCTGTTCGATCTGTGCATACGCAGATGCACGCACACATCATGTGTATATGATTTTCCAGATGCAGTCTTGATCATTCTTACACCACCGAGGGCCAAGCCTGGGACAATTGCTTACACTGTCGGAATGGGATTTGCACCAGAATGAAACTTCGAAGCTGATGTGGACTCATATTCAAGTGTATACCTGTATATATATATATGTATATGTACTACATACACGATACAAGCATACAAAAGCTGACATACGCCATAACCTGTGCACGCTTGGCTTTCTTAGGTCATATGGTGCTGCTGACAGCAGGATAGTTGCACGATGTCTACGTAAAATAATACGCAGGTACAGCCAAACTGATCCAACCTGCACCAAACGAACAAGAGCGACATGCTGTTGCCTTGGTATCATCTGCCTTCTTCATAGCTTGCCACATCATGCAACAAGAAAGAAACCACATCACAATCTTGGTCGAATGGTCTCGTGTCAGGCACGCACAGCAATCTGGGCGCACTGCATGCTTAGGATTCGGTGTGCTTGCTCAGCAGACCAGCGCCGAACCTGCAATTTTGTGGAAAGCTTGCTTGAAGGTCTAGAACAACAGATCTGCTCACACTGTCGATTGCACAAGCCAACGCACCATAGCATTTCGCTTTACTATACTAAGACATGAGCATTTGCCCTTCGAAGCCACCGCCGGCTGACTGTGTCAGCTGTGGTGCCCTCGTCTGCCAGCATGGCCTCATCTTCTGAACATGCCGTGAATTTGCATTGGCAGTGGTGGCGCAAGTGACTCGTGTAGACGCAGTGTAGACTGTCTGTATGCATCCTTGACACATCCACCAGCAACAGGTGAAGGTCGGAATGTGACTCCGGAGGGTGCGACAGAACCACCTGTAGTTGAAGTGTGATGCCAAGGTCCGGCTTTTTTGCTTCGGAATCTGAGCTGTGCAGATGCGTTGTTTTCTGCCCCGTGAGTCACCTCCAATGCGGAGTTGTACACCGGATCCTCGCCAATGTTCTCATTCCTTGCAGTTAACGCCGTGTGAAACTGCAGTTGCGACCATGTTGCCTTCTCATTCGCAAATAGCAGGGTCACTTATCTGTCAAGTGATGGCTGAGTCATGCGCGGCAACTGACACATGGCCACAGCCAGCATCGCAACAATGTCCACCGGACAGTTGTGCAGTTTCTTCAGCAGCACCTCCGAAGCAAGTTGAGCAAACCTACCAGTGGTTCTGAGACAGGGGGTTTACCAAAGTGATGGAATTTCAAATCGTTACGAACCGATCGGGATGCCGCCTGAAGGGAATGATAAGTTGTGGATGCGTCAGGCCTGGGAGTCCAGAGAATGCAGGACCACGTCAGTGGAGCTGCTGGCGCCTGCCAAGGAGCCACTACTCACTACTCTGGCAAATGCAGCGAAGTCGTCTCAGGATGGCGGCTAAGAGCTGCTCCTCGATTAGCCCCCTGCCTGAAGACTGTACAGATTGTGCCGGCACCAGATGCAGCAGCTCCTGCAAGAGCCTGGCGCACCTCCAGCAGAGGGTGTGCACCCAGACGCATGCTCGAGGCGAACATTTTCAGAGCATATTCATCATATTCTTAGCAAGAACCCTTCTCGTGAAACCGGTCTCTTATCGACGTGCGCTATTGCAACCCTGCGGCTTCTCGAACTCCCGCATCTCTATCAGGACCTGAGTGCGCGCGGCATGCTTGGTCCCGAAGGTCGCCAAGGATGTGCAGATACTCGCATAGGGAGAGAAATCGTGTCTGCAGGGGGGCCGATGGCAAATGATGGCTCCAATGCATGCGGCCTCGGCAAGGATGTTCAAGACGTTCAGGTCAACTCTTGGCGGAGTTGCCTGGCCAAAGGACTTGTTTGCACTGCCTCACGTCCCAACAACCTGGTCCTACCATTGCTGGACAGCCTACAGATTCAGGTAGCGCGTGGGCTCATTCTACCAAGCCGACGGATTCATTCTACCGAAAACGCTGATTCATTCCACTCGCAACGCGGATTCTACCAACAAACGGGGATCCATTCTACCGCAACAGCAGACTCATGCTAGCAGAACACGCGGAATCATTCAGCCAAATCCCACGGATGCATTATTCTACTCTCATAAACGGATTCCTTCTACCACATCTTACGGTTTCATGTTACCAGAAAGTGCGATTCTACCCCAAAGAAATAGGAATTACCCCTCCATTGTCGGCTGACGTTGCTTGCTCCACAGGATTTTGGGGAACCTTGCTGAGATTGTTGAGGCTAACCGGTTCACCAAAGACTCAGCACCGAACAAGTTGTTGTACATTTTCTGTTGTGGGATGGAATGCGGAGCCACCGGAGCATGTCCACATACTTCCTCTCAGCTGTGGCGCAACCTTTCCCCCTGCTTGCAACGGACAAGTCCATAAAGCCGCTTCAGACACTGCTGCTTTGCAGCAGATCAAAGCCGTCAAGCGCTCTGAAGCTCTCCGAGCTAACTGCCACCCGCATTCGCCCTGTACAATTGCCATGCAATGCCACTGCATGCTGGCGCAGAATGGCTGACATGGGGTATTGGCTGCCCAAGAGTTCCAAAGCACGCAGATAACTTGTCAACATCTGCATGGTGCTTCCCTCCGACGTCCTTTGAACACGGAAGATCCGCCCACGTCAACACTCATTACTTCTTGCCCGTTGATGACGCTAGAGTCACTGAGCTCGTCAACTACTCACTTCAGCAGTTTCTGCTTGAAGGCTATGTACAATCTATTTTCATTAGCGTGGCAGATCGCCATCTGGCCAGAGTCATCCAAGAATGACCTTTACGGTGGCCCGGCATAGCTGCTGCCAGTCTGGTCCAGGCTGATGGCTTGTAAAGAAACGTTTGCCAATGCCCGTCCACATCACAAGTCACAAGTCAGTCAAAAGGATCTGGCGACGGGGCGCGAAGTTCTTAGTTGAATGAAGCTAATCCGTGGTGCCATGCCATGCCAACTATTGCATGACGAGGGTCGTCGCTGCAGCTGTCGCTGCTTCCTCACCCGATGGCTAGCACGTTTGGTCCTTGCAAGTACTCCGATTGTTTTGTACATGAGCACCGCCAGAACAATTTGCCAATGCACATAGGCCTCAAACCCGGATCTAAACAGGTTAGTCGAGTGAAGACAGGGATGACAACCTGAAGGATCACGTTGAGCGGAAGTCATCGTGTTTCGTGAGTAGGATCGGGACTTTAGATGCAGAGGCCTGGACTGAAGATTGCATGTGTGCTCTCGGGCTTCTCACGGCTCTGCGTCCTTTCGTGCCCATCCATGTGGCAGTAGAAGCAGGTTTCTGCAGAGTCTCGACATATGCCACCTGTGCATCAGCCGGGCAGCAATGCACAACTTAGCATACCTTGTCCAAGAATGCTGCCTCACATTCATGCACATCACCCCAAGACATCGTAAGACGCAATGTGCTAAGTGCATGCCAGGTACGAAGATTGAATACGCACGGGCGACAGGTACCAGCATTGTGGGCGTCTTCGCCACGAAACGCGCCGGTCTTGACCTCACACGGTGCCGGTACGAGTTCTGGTTGCTTGGTTTCTCCCACAGCCTGTCAATCAACGCGAGTCTGTGGACAGGCGCGAACAGCCAAAATCTCAAGTTGCAAAGCCCCTCGCGGTTCTTGCAGACAAAAAAGAGGTCACACTGGTCAACTAATTGCAAGCATTTCTAAGCTCATTCAAGCGAATTAAGCCGCGTACAATGGGCGGGAGCGAGGCTGCACCCTGCAGAGCCTGTGAGCAGCAACGAAAGCCCAGCTGAGACGCAAATGAGAACGGTCTGAGGACCGTGGAGCCTTTTGAGCCAGCTCAACCAGGCTTGAGCTCCCTGTGCGGCATAGCGTCAGGAACCTTCGCAAGTCTTGGAGGACACTTTGAGCGGGGAATTTTTCCATCCTAGTTCACTTGCTAGTTCTGAATGCTTTGTCCAAACGCCAGGCTGTACTCTTGTCATGTCTTACCAAAATGGAGACCACGATGCATCTGGCGCCAGATTTCCTGCACCAGCCCATCCACTGTCTCATAGGCATCTTGAAACCTTTGCGTGGTGTCTATTGGATTTGACACTTTGGTTTGAATGGAAGTGGCACAGTCGAGACCTGCTGCTGCCGAGAGTCTGGTAAAGGTTCCTGCCCGTGTTTTCTACAATGTGACCACCTTGGATGACGGCGTGATCCACCAATCTGTCCTGAGCTGCTGAGCAGCTGCTGCCAATGTCGCAGCCCGAATGACACTGGCAAAACATACTCTCACGAGAAATGCTGGCATACTCAAGGCATGCGCTCTAGATTCGTAGCTGCCCTACTCGCTCCGCCCCCTCTGCACACATACACCCCCCCCCCACCCCCCCAAAATGTCACAAACGTGTAGCCTGGAGTTTGGAGATACACAAGAACCCAAGGCAACCACATGTTCAGTTAATTAATTCTGACATGTGCTCTTTCGCAACACCTTCGGGGACATGCTTGTGCGAACAACTTAACCAGAAACACTTCTTTCACAAGTACACCATTTCATGCCGTCTCTGATGCTGCGTGAAAGCACTTCGAAACTCAGGCCAGGTTCTTTGGACAAGGTGGAGGATGCATCCGGCGGTCTGCAGAAAATCGCATCCACAATGCGATCCTTGTGGCATGTCTGTCACACATGTTCCTTCCTCATGTTCGGATTGCCCTTCGGGAGCTTTAACCAGAGGAGCTACATTTCAAGCAATGCCCATCGTGGATTCTACCTTGCCTGGGAGATACTGCCGAGCGATACGGAGCTCATTGTAATGGCAGCTAGCTCGGCCTTCGAACGCCACCTTGAGCTTTTCTTACCCTACCCAGCTGCTTCAGATTGATGGCTGGAGTCTGCTCTCACGCGTGGGATCATGAGAAAATCTGCGATGTTGTACCTTGGCTAACAGATCCATTCTTCATGGGTGCAGAGCCTTCATGCAGAGCAACGGCACCTATGCAGTCTCTTAAACAAGCTGTGCACCTGGGGGAACTGCCAGGGCTCGTCTGGGGGGGGGTGTTTAATTCCAGGGATATCCAGGGATCATCGATGTATCAGCTACAAGTAGGACATGACGTCGGTACTCACAGGGTCAGCGTGGCGCTTCTCCAATTACGCTCTGATCGTGACGCAGCTGCCCGTGAGGCTAGCAACGAAAAGCACGCAGCCAGGCCACATCTCTGATCGCACTTCCTGTGGGTCTAAAGAACCTGCGCTGACCATTCACTCTGAAGCTCGCTATGCCTAAGTCGCAGTTTCCGAGATTACGTGCCCGCCTAGACGGTCCGCCGTGCAGAGTCGCACCTTTTGAGTCTTGCGATGTCTGATGTGGGGAAATTTGGGGTCATAGCATCTGCTGGTGCATGTGCACGGCAATGCAAAGTCATAGTCTGTAGATCAGACTCATCACACATCACAAACATTGACCTAGGACAAGCGACGGAAATCTCAAGCTTCGAATAACACATTCAGCCAAGATACATTGTCTGGATACAGTTCTGCCTCCCTGGCCCAAGCAGTCGTGTGATCGACATAGCTGCCAAAGAGGCACCAACCCTGCGCACCAGCTTCAGGGACACCTCTACGAAGCCCAAATCCACTTGGAACAGGTGCATGCCATCCCGCAAACACCGAGTTGCGTGGCGGAGAAGCAAGCTGTCTGTGCCTGCTGCGCCACAAGCTTTAGAAAGTTGCCGAAGTCCAAGTCCAGGGACACGTCAGGTTCCAACCTCAGCTTCACAGCTTATTACACAGAAGGACGACATGTTCAGATGCTCTTCATGATTCTGCATGTTTGGCTTTGGGATATATGTGCGTTTAGGCAGCTTAGTGCAATGTGCACCAAGCAGCTGGCCAAGGGTCTGCCACCACACGGCGAAGGCGTGACGAGGGTCAGCGACCAGCACCAGGATTTTTGGAGGAATTCCTTGGCACATTCTTTGATAGCCTGCTAAATGCCGTATGCTCTCCAGGGAAACCAGCGGAAGAAAAAGGTGAGAATGCTTAAGCTTGACGCGAGGATCCATCTCCACAGTGTTCTGGGAAAGGATAGCGACATGGAAACCTTGGCTCTGCTATCGTAACATTTCTCGAATGCAGACAGGCGACGACATCCGGGGGAAGCTACCCTGCGTGGGCAACAATGGAGCAGCTCGGACTTGGAAGAACTTCGCAGATGTTGGAACTGACCCGCTCTATTTCAGCCGTTTCTATCCTGCTCACTCGGAGAAGAAGACCAGCAGTTATCTTCGGCAAGGGAACACAACAAAAGCGTCCAGAGATGCTTTGAGCAAACACATCTATTGCCATTTAAAGCCTTATTTTCTGATATGCTAACAAACAACAAACACCAGCCAGCCACGCATGGTCACGACACAGAGGCACAGGTGCAGTGAGAAATTATGAAATTGCTCGCGGGTGACAGGTGCGGGAAGGCATGCGACTTGAAGCAGCGCCGGAAGCTCCAGTCATTCGCCTCACCCAGGTACTCCTCCACACCGCGTTTGGAGGCCGCGGCTTCCTGAGAGGCCGCGATTCATCATTCGAACTTGCACCAAGATCATGCGATCATGCCTAAGCTCTCGTGATTCTCGTGTGCAGCTCCCATCAGCCCGGATTCGCAGTAGTACGGCTTGTCCAGCAATCCTCCTTCCCACGGGTTGTCGCGACCTGAGAAGACACTTGTCAACTCGTTGACCGGAGGCTGGAAACCGCATTTGCCATGGGTGGTTGTCTCGATAACTGTGATGAAGCATGCGTGCCACAGGCCCAACTAAGCTGGGAGCCTTCCACCAGACAAGTGAGGACCCTCTGCAAGCCTCAGTGCAACATCCCACCTGTGTTGAGTGGACTTGCGATGCGAGTGCAATTTGGCGCAAATTACGCATGGTCGCAAGAACATCTTCATCGCCTCGAACTGGAAAGTTGGAGACCAGAAAAACGTCTCCTGAATGCTTGGACATCATGAGGGCATAAAGACACACCACCATCTCAACGGGGACAAGACCAGGGCCTGGACATGATATCCATGAACTTGCTGTACTGTTAAAACTTCATATAGCGAAGTGCAAGAGAACCAGTCCAAACCCATCCAGGCCCATGCCAGTCCTTCTCTGCCTTGCCACTGCTGCAAGCCTCGAATCGCGGATTCCTTGATGAAACCCGGGTAGTAGATCCTGAGCTCTTGTAGGAAGGCAGAAGCGAGATGATCATGGAAGTTCGAGAACTTGCAGGGGAAATTCCCAAGCGCAGGCTGCGGCACCCCTGGATGGGCTGCCACTGGAGGATGGTCTCTATCCGGGTGTTCTGTACATCCATGGGCACGGATGACAGAAGACCGAAACCTTCTTCCGTCGAGGAAGCGTCGCAAATCTCGACCCTAAGCTGCCTAAGCTGCCCGGCGGATCCTAGCGGCATCTACCGGCCTCGCGCCTCTCCGAAACAAAAGCCAATGTGATGTTGCGATATGTTGCGTCATGTCGTCTCAATGTATCTCATGGCGTGTCAGTCTTGGAGCCAGCTAAAGGGAAATACGTGGAAATACTGTCACGGGCTTAGCATCTGAACTCTTTCATTGCGCGAATGGCTTGCTCCCGCTGCCTCGCGGCCCTTCTGTACGCAGCTTTCCAGTAAGGCGAGGCATTCTCGCCAGCGATGCCTGGGCACTTTCCAAATGATGTCAAATGATAAGGAAAATGTAGAAACTAGCTTTCAACAGCTCTCCTTCGTGCCTTCTGACCAGCTTCTTCGCCACCTCAACTGCCAGCTGGGGTTCCTCAGTCTCCTGAAAAGTCACAAGCTATCGGGAGCATGTACTTTGTTTTAACAAGTGGCACGCCGCCGTCTTTCCTCATAGAGCTCGTACAAGACTTCAATGCCCTGGTCGTGGTTGCCCTGCAGTCAGAGCACCCTTGTTCTGCATCTGACATCCCCGCCCTGGATAGCCGCCGGTGATCACATGAACAGATATGAACAGTACAATGTTATGTGTTTCGTGCGAAGTGAACGGTGTTGTTGAAAAGCGTCGTTCCTTCTGGAAGAGCAACTTGGAGAGCTCCCACAGAGACCTCCAGTCGTCCTCCGTGCGTGCGCCTCTGCAGCTCTAAGCTGCTTTTCCACGCCAGAAAAGGCAGCCGAGACGGTTTGCCAAAGGCAGCCAGTCCTGCCTCGTGGCGAAATGCTTCTCCTGAAAGCATAGCAGGCCTGCACGATGCGCGATGTGACAGTCCAAGCCCCAACAGGCGCAGCTGCGCTTTCTGTACCGTGCCTGGTCCATCAGTGCCAGGCGCACAGATGCATGTCCGATCTTCTGCCAGAGTGGTCGAGCCTTGATGAGTTTAGCTGCAATGAGCCCCGAATTTATGGCCCCTTTCAGAAACCCTTCGGGTGCAACTTCTTTGGGCAAGCAGCATCAGAGGACGGCTTCGTGAAGTAGGCGCACAGGATGAGATGGTGCAGCGCCTGTCTCTGAGCTTCAGGATAGTAAAATCGGAGGGCTTTGGAGGGCATTGGACCTTTTTTTCCTCCCCAAGCTCTGTGTACACCTGGTGCAAGACGTGGTAGGGATCAGCCAGCCCAGGCTGCTCACCTCCGAAGTCCGCATATTTGTGCATGGTGTCAGCATCAGCGAATTTCGAATGTGCAATTGCTTCCAAGCAGCGGATGACCGCCCGCATTGTCTCGATCGCATCAGCAAACTCTCCGCAATAGAACTGCTGATGCCCACGTGATAGCAGCGCACGGGCTTCTGGCGTTGCCTTGCTGCCGAAATCTCAGCCAAAGCACGCATCCGGCAGAATCTACATAGCAAAACTGGGTTACGGCGGACCTGGCAATTCTCCCGCGCACGTTGCAGCACAACCTTGCCGGCTGTCTGCTGCCTCCGCTCACACAGCTCCTACAGAGTACCACGAACGAACTACGTTGAACTCTAGACAGTAAAAAATCGGCGCGTGCGAGAGCACCGAGTGGCCTCTGCTTTTTCTTTTTCTTCTTCTTCCTGTTCTGTCGGCGAGTGTGGATCCTCTGTGCCAGAAGACCTCAGGCTCAAACGTCGACATGAGCCTGCTTGCTTGACTTTGCAGTTTGCAGGTTCCGTGTGTGCGACAGAGACTAGCTAGTGAGCAACTCCTACTTGTCTTGATTGCGCTTGGTGCTTTGGTCTATCTCTTTTGGGTAAGGATGCGCAAAGCTGTCACAGGTCCATGGGACGGAACGAGTGTGTTGCTTCAGTTGTGTGCCATGGTCCCTCCTTAGCCCGATGCCTGATTCTTCGAGATCTTGACCTCCAACTGCCATGAGAGTAGCATCCAGATCCTTTGGGCAGAATGCTCAAGTTGTCAAAGCTGACATGGCCATGCGAACAGGCCGGGACCGACTCTGCACGACACAGAGTTCAGCATCTGTCAAGCTTCTGAGGAATCCAAGTCAGAGTCATCCAGATCCGGCTCATTTTCGCCTCAGGGCTCTGCTGGATTTGCGGCGAGAAGATCTAAGCTATTCGCACAACAGGCACATGACATGGGACGCGCTGCTGCGTAACAGCAATGCCTGAACACAATGCCGAGGCACTTTCTGGTGCTTTCTGTGTTGCTTGCTTTGCTTGCCTCCTGGGCATCTTGGCAGGTGCCCTGGATTCCTCAGCGATGCCCGTTGCTGTGGCCTTCGGCGGCCTCATCACTTGCAGAAATGTCCGCACTCGCTGCAACACTCAGCTTGCAAGATGGCGTTTGAAAACAAGCCTTCCCCTGCGCTTAGGGACTTGTGCACCTCGGCCAGCTTCAGATAGTACGATTCTTAGGTGCTAGGGTCTGGCAGAGTCTAACACTCTGGCATGCAGCTGTCATGCTCGAGCCCTCGAGCGCGTACTCCAATACGTAGCCCATGCATGATCATGTTACTCGTGATCATCTTGCAGAACCAAGCAGCTGTCCAAACTTGCTTGCTCGTTGCTTCGCTTGTTCCTGCGCACGGGCATCCAGCCGTTAGAGCTGGAGAAATGCCGGGCCATCCCCCCCCCCCCCCCCGAGCTCCCCCGAGCTTGCAGTAGCAGACAAGCAAGGCAGATCAAGGCAGCCAAAGGAATGTGGCCCTCAATTTGGCCTCGCTTCCTGCATCTCCCTGCTCTGCAGAGAAACTCTGCCCCGCTTCGAGACATGGAGGCAAACGGAAGCAAATGGAGGCAGCTGGAAACCCGCCTTCGCCGTCCTGGCTTGGCATCGTCGAAGGCCGGGTCCGAGGCTTTTCGGCTGTGACGCCTCTTCAGCACCTGTCTTGCGAGATTTGGGTGCAACTTGGGTTCATTTGGGGTGCACTTTGGATGCTCTTGAAGAGCTGTGGCCTGCGAGGTGAACTTTGAACGTCGCTTTGAGGGCGCAGGACTGCGAGGAGCTCGAGCACCTGCCCCAAAGTCGAAACAATATCCGGAATTCCAAGTTTTCTTGAAACGCTCGAACATGGTTTTAGCGTTCAGTGGGTAGACTAGAAGGAGCTGCATGAGCTCAAATATTCACCCGACGAACAAGCTAAGTTGAGCCGAAAGAAACATTTGCCACCAGGCCGATGTTAGACCAAATCAGGCTCGAACCACGGATAGAGTCAGTGTCGATGGCTGGATGTCCATCTCTTTCAGAAGTCCAGCACCGATTGATGTGCTCTTGATCAACCTCAACCTGGCCTGCCCGAAACAGCACTGCGAAGTGCAAAAAAGTGCCACCTCCGCATGCCACGCGTTGCTAATTGCGAACTGCTTGCACTGCTGGGCCAATTCTCAACTGCTCGCGCGTTTGTGCGTCAGCGACTGACCATGTGCTAGCCAGGCCGGAACAGTGCCATAGACTGGTGCCGCGGGCTCTCGGGCCTCCTTGCCGGGTTGTGGGCAGGCTGAGGTGGTAAGACAAGGGACAATCAAGCGGCCAGACGAGACCTCGCCGTGCTTGTGGCGGCCGAATGGCCTTTCGCCAGCAGGACAAGCTTCCAACGGTGCTTATTGTCAATAGGTGTTGGGAGCTCTTGCCTTGTTCGCTTACGTTTTCCCAAGTTCTTCTTCTCAATTGATATTGATACTGAAATAGGTGTTGGAGTGGTTGGCATTGATAGCCCAAAGGTGCTCCAAAGCCTGTGGAACACCAGCTTAGCCCCATTCGGCCACATGGGCCATGCCCCGGCCAGGTTATCGATAAGGGGCGGGCCATGGCGGGCCGTTTTTCGGCAAGCCTGGGCCCAACCTCAGCCACGAACGACGAGTGCCCGCGACCACGAAAGGGAAGCCCCGGGCGGGCAGGCAGAGCGACGTGGAGGCTTGGGCCCAACACAGCGAACTGAACAGAGAGCGACGCCGAGCGAACTGCACGAGTGCACACCACGCCGTTTGTCAAGTCTCATTGGGGTGCAGACTGGACGTGAAATGGCCCACAGTGACCGGCTACCGCAGGCGGTGCCGGGGCAAACGGCACCCCCGTTTCAGCATAGACCTGCGGCCAGGGCCTCCCCGTCGTTTGCGACACTGTGATACGCGACCAGGTCCGCACCAACCACAGTCTACGAACTCGTCGTCGACGGTTCCTACACCATCAACTGCGAACTTGCCGGAGAGTGCGTCGGCGCGGACGTAGACAAGTGACGGGGCCGTCGCGACCGCATGCATGCGACGTGCTCCACAGGTTTGGCCGCCCTGCTCCTTCTGCGACTGGCTGCTCCCAAGACATACAGCGAGCGAACAGCCAAAAATCCAAAAGTGCTGCTGGCTTCCGTACAGGTTGGTTGCTTCGAGACAAATCGCGGCCAGATTAACACAACCTCTGCTGTTACACAACCTGCTGCCGGTTAACAAGCTTACAATTCTACGCCCCTCATTTTCAAACCCTGTCTTTAGGTCGACACACTAAGGCCCGCTGAAACACTTCTCCGACTGGCCTCGTGGTGCCTTGGCTTTGGCCTTGGCCCTAGCGTTGGTCTTGGCCTTGGCTTTGGCCTTGGCTCTGGTCTTCACTGTGGCCTTGTCATCGCTCTCATCCTCGTCTCCACCTGCACAATTTGCGCTGGCCGTCTGGCCGTTATTCCGTTGTGGATTGGTGTACATACCCCAGGCACATCTCATCCCTAAATCCTTCGGATAGCCTTCGTGGACCGTCGTCAGGTCCATCAAATGGAGATAGATAGGCCACGACTCGATTCGCGTGTCTTACTACTGGCTAACAGAAACTGACTTTGATCGGCCCCATTTCGGATTCCAGAAGCCTGGAATTCCTAGATTCACATTCTCCATCGGTTTTCTTATGAGTGTCGCGCTGTGGTTTGCAAGTGTAATCAGCCCGCTGTGCCGAGAATGAAGCTTAGTCTCTTGATATACTATGTAGTGCAACATCAAAGTTTGCTGAAGCGGCCGGCGAGGAAATCATCCGAATGAGTGCATGGGCTGCAGCCAGAAACAAAAGAGGAGCTGATCAGCAAGCTACGAGCAAAGCCCCTTGTTGCTTAAATCATCTTCCATCTTTTGCAGCACGCGGCAGGGTACCAGCGGCGAGCTGAATGTGGAGCAGTGAAACGTTTAATTAGCGCGTGGAAGTGTAGCCCGAGCTTAGCAGCTTGGGCCATTGTCCACCGATGCTGTTATTTTGGCTGGCGAAGAAGAATTTGACATGGAGCTCTCCGGGGATTCATCTGTTGTCGAAGCCAGATGCAAGTCCTCTGATCCAGGGCGGAACGAGAAACGAGCCGGGCGCACAGAAACGAATCGAAGCTCACACCAAATGGATGCTTTCTTGTTCTTACCGACTCTCAGTGGGGAATCCCTCTATAGAACCCTCATATTTCGAGAAGCCCTAAACCTTTTGCTAAGCCATGCTAAGCCCAAACCTGCCTCTTTGAAGAGAGCGCAGACTTCGGGGAGAGCGCCTCCCGGGCCGGAGATCGGCGGATTTGGTGCAGTCACCAGTCCTCTCAGCGCCGCCAGGTCGGGGACGACTCCGACCTTCACAACGAAAGCACACGGAAAGCTTCAAAGGATTGCACAATGTCAGTGCACAACTCAACAACCAGTGGCATGTACGGGAGCCAGTATCCCAGGCCTTACTCGGCTTGCCAACTGCCCAGTCCAAGCACTTCTTCACGTTCTCCGTGTAACCTGTTAGGAGGGACCCTTTCACTGTCAGAGAGCTGAAGATCTTGCGCGAATTTCATGCAGCCTGCTACCCTGACCCTCCCCCAACTCCCTTTCATTCTTGCAACCTTCTTTGGGGAATTGCAGGGTGATTGCTTGTACTTCCTCATCGTCCGAGTTGCATCTCATGCTTCCAGTCTGCGCATCCTCCTCCTCCTCAAAGAACCTTTAGCTCATGAGGATGGCTCAGAGATTTTCAGAAGTTCAAATTCTACATGCTAGCACAAATTGCTAGTGTGCGCAGAGGAGGCGAGGGTCTGAACAAGGATGTTGTAGTTGTCTTGCAGCGTGAAGGTTGTCCGGGTTGCCTTCCATGAATGCGGCGGGGGTGGTGGGGGATTGGCTCTGCCTTATAGACTTGTCAGGCTTGTCAGTGAATTTGGCTGCCCGAGCATGACACGGCGACAGCCTGCCCACTCAGGAGAACAAGAAGCAGTGCACGACCAAAGCGTTTTGTCAGCTCGCCGTACAGTTCCTCAGCAAAGTGAAGTCGCTTAGCTTGTGTGGCACACATGGGAAGTAGACCGTACCTAACACGACCTGACCAACAGTGCACGCAAGCAAGGTGCAGCTCCGGATGAGACTAGTGTGATGGAACGCCTACGTATACATGACATGAGCCTTGATTTTCACTTCCAGCAAGTGCATCTGGCCATGGACGAAGCGATCTCGTGATTGTCTCATGATAGCACTTCAAGCACATTCCTATCCATAGAACGCAGGATGCCAGAAATGGGACGCTATCATGAGCAGCACTACTCACACTACACGCACCACTCCAGCACATTCTGCGCTTACGATCCATGCTGATGTCAGAACCCGGAGTAGATCAGTATGTATGTCGCGCTGACTTGCGCCAGAGAAGTACTTGCAGTAACACATCCACTGTCAAGACTGCTCTCACCGCTCACTAGAATCACCATAATGTGCTCGGTTCGTGCCAGGAGCCCGAAATCGTGTGTGTATCGACAAAGCATTTTGCACCAACAACAAGAGTCCGTGCTTCATCCAGCAAGCACAAGCAACATAGGCATGTTGAAAGATTCAGCCCAAGACCACGAGAAGAACGAGTGCAAGACAACCGAACAGCAGCGGAAGCGATACACATAATGCAGGATTTGTACACATACATGTTTTTTCTTATACACTACAAGGTGAATTGTATAACATAGTGATATTCCGCACACATGCAGAGCAGACAGCCATTATGCAACTGTTCTGCATTCTGAGAGACCCCAATCAAAAGCAGCTCGTCAGCATTTGCCTCACGGTAGTACTTGTGCACTTGTGGATGGAACTGCGACCACGGGCTGCAACTTCTTGCAAAAAAGGTTCAGCCGCGCGAACAAAGAGCTTGGTTCGGGTTGTCTGCAGGAGCTCCCGGAAGGATCTACGGCCAGGTGAGCCAGGAAGGAAAGCCAGGAATCCGCAGCTTCACACAACGTTCTTTCGGGTTCCCACCTTAAACCCTCTTTCGCAGAGTTCAGTGCCGACTCGCCGTCATGGTCCCAAAAGCTGTGGTAGCCTCAGACATTTGAAAAGGTTGAGCCGTGATGACCACTTCTCCCAATCTTCCCAGCTCAGAGAGGGAACGGCTTTCATGCCAAGTTGCACGAGCGACGTACGAAAAAATCCGTGCCTGGGACCTTCTCTGCCTTGGGCACCTCGAGAACAGATCTGTTTGGGCAATGCATCCCGGCCGCTCCGTTTCTCCTACGAGAAGGGCACCTCGAGGAAGTCACAGAAGTCGGAACGAAGAAAATGGAGAACGCCTTGCGAGTGCAACGTAGTGCAACGTGGTACAAGCCCATCTGTTGATGAACTTCCAAGCCAAGTCTCTCTGACCGCAGGCAAGCTGAGGCACAAGCCCTCACCACTAACGAAGCAGCCATCGAATGGCGAAGCTTCGGCATTGAACTCGTGCAATGCCTCCGTCGAATGTGTGCACACTTAGTGCTCCCGGATGCTCCCGGTACTCCCGGTGCTCCCATGATGCCAAGCACGTCTTCGAAGCATCTAGCCTGACCAAGCTTCTCGTGGTAGCCGAGGGACACGAGAGCCAGTGACTCCTGATGTGAACAGGGTACAGAAGCATGATTAACATGATGACACGTGGAATATCGTCAGGCGAGTGTCCTTGTCCGCCTCGAACTTAGCATCTACCAACCACTGCTCTTCAGGCCCGGGTAGCCACTCATCTGCTGATGCTGTCAACATCTCGAAGGCATGGAAGCCGCCTGGCATGCCCGTGCAGGGTTTTGAGCATTCTTGGCGAGTGTGCGCGCTTCAGAGAAGAGGTCACAACCACTGCCACAATGCTGACAACATTCTGACCATTCGCCTAAGCCTCGCAGTCCCCAGGAGGTTGGCTGAGCCAAGGCTTCCAGCGCCTTCCAAGATGCTTGTTTAACACGTTTCCACATCTCCGACAGCAGGACTTTCCACATCACTCGCGTGACCTTCAAGTCGGGGGCAACGCTTATCCTTGCAAGATGTAAACGCCAATCCAAGAACAGTCTCAAACCAAGATGTGACAAAACAAAGCAAGACACAGGAGAAAACGAGGCATCCGAGAGTCTGAAGCTCTCTACCTGCAATCCAATCCAAAGCTGCAATGATCGGCTTCTTGTACGGGATCGCTTCCTTGTGGGCATCTCCCTGGCAGAAAATGCTCATAGCCAGCTGCTCATGGCATCTGATCGGGCCTGATATGGGGGTTTCCTCGCAAATACCTTTTGGGGATTCGAGGTACCCCTATTTTGGGAACTGCCCATCTTTTTGTGCGAGAGATCAAGCTACACTGGACCGACAACATATGTTCATGGCTGTCAGCGGACCTCAAGGAAATAGACCATGAGATCCTCGAAAGGATCCACCATGTGCGGGCCCCGGACTTGACTTTGGAAGTCGCAGATCAGCCTGAATTCTCAGAAGCTTCGCTAAGGAGGCGAGCCATGTTGGGTTTTGCTTGTGCTAATCAAACCCGAGGCACAACAGCGCGGCTTGCTTGCCGAACTTCTTCGTTATCGCCTTTCCGGGACGGCAACGCGCAGCAGAGGCCGCTTACTTTTATGTCTCTTTTCTCCTTAACAGCCTCAAAATCTATGTCGGGAGCCTGCATCAAGTCCCGAGCCCGTCCAAGCTCGCTGGAGGTCGCCACGGCTCTGACGAAGAGTTTGAGAACGTCGGGTTCATCTGTGAGCTCATCGAACTGCTGAAACAGCTTGGTGAATTTTTGACGAACCTGGCTGCTTCTCGGTCGGAGCTAGCTGAAAACCACGACCCGCAGCAGGTACTATAATCTTTCTCTTCTCTCTCACTCTATCTGCTTCTTCTTCTACCGGGCGCTCTTGTGGGCGCTCTTTCTTGGGGCATGGGGCGAACCCCCGGACCTACGGCCCGCCCCCTTGTCAGGGCCTCTCGGAAAAGTGCAGAGCTGAGCAGAGCCGTGTTGCGCTCTCTTCTTCTTATTCTTCTGCTGCTCAGCGAGGAGGCCCCCCCCCCATGGAGGAACCCTGGCCACGACGGCCCGCTGCCTGGTTCGGTTCGGGTTAGAAGGGTAGCAGAGATGCATTGCTGCTGCTGCTGCTGCTGCTGCTGCTGCTGCTGCTGCTGCTGCTGCTGCTGCTGCTGCTGCTGCTAAGCACTACCAGCTCAAGCCGCCCGCGCATGGTAGCTGTCGAACCGGCCAAGGCCCCGAACTTCATCTCTTTAACAGTTTTCGGGGCCCTCTAACATCTCAAGGCTTTCTAGCTCTTGCCAGCTGATGGTCACTTTGAGGCTTTAGCCTCAAGCATTCTGAGATTCTGCCGCAGACAGCATATCCACGAGCTGGCCCGGTCCCAATTCCGGGGGGAGAACTTAGATCGTCTTAGACTGCATCTTTCACTCCTAAGTGTGAGGGTTCTCGTCTTTCCGCAGGACGAGGGGAGTCTGATCGTGCTTCGGCACTTCAGTCGAAACAAGCGGATGGCAGAGGGTTTAATTCGGAAACACTCCTATCGTCGGGCCTGTCACCGAGCCTTAAGGGACGGTTGCGCAGTACCATATCGAAGGACAAATTTGCCTCTAAGCCAGGCACAGGCAAGCGCAGGCACGGCTGCACCTAGTGCAAGCCAAGAGACTAAGGAAAACATGCATGCTCAATTTGCACCGCAGCTTCCTCTTAGGCAACCGCGTAGGCGTCACCCTAGAGGCGGTCGCGAAGCCAAACCACTGCGGGTTTTCTCGTGGAATGCAGGTGGATTAAGCCAGCAATTGTGGGCAGAGTTCAAGGAGTGGCTGCAATATCAGCAGGACCTCGATGTTATCTTTATCCAGGAAACCCACTGGACTACATCCTCCCAGTTTAAAGTGCATGGCTGGACAGCTGTCTCAGGCGGGCTGCCGGATGAAGAGCTCGTGAGGTCTCCTCCCGCTCAAACATCCCAGCTACCCGAACAGCCAAAGCACAGGCGCTCTGCAGGTGTTCTCACTCTACTATCGCCTAGCATAGACTCAGCAACACTACGCTGGCAGGATCTACACCCAGGCCGTGCTCACGAGGTTCACTGCGAAATCCGAGGCCATCCAGTGCTCCTGCTCAACTGCTACCAGTACACCAAGCAACGAGGCATGACGGAGCAGGACCACTATGCCACCCAAAGCAAAGTTCTCTCCTCCCTAAGCAAGTCCCTTACCAACTTGTCACAGCGCACTGTTCCGGTACTGGCGGGCGACTTCAACTCTTCCCTAAAACCAAATCCCCCCTTTGTAGGGGGAGTGGTGCCAGCAGGATCTTCTAAGCACAAGCCGGTTCAAAAGCAGTTCCAGAAGTTTCTTCAGCGAAACTCCCTAGTTGCGCTTAACACATGGCAGGGGCGCAAGGCAAACACTTTCATCTCGCCACAGGGCAGCTCTCAGATAGATTTCATCTTGACCTCCAAATTCTACGCTGCTCAGCTGGCCCGCAAAGTGTGTGTCCTCAAAGACTTCAAGCTGGGAGCATGGCGTAAAGGTGGCAAACACATGCCACTCAGGACGGCAGTACCCCTCAAGAAGGTCTGGAGACACCCGTTCTCGACCAAAACTCAACCGGCAGTCCCTTCCAAACAAAAGTCCCTACTGGCTCACCATGTTAGACAAAACACTCCTCTGGCCCAAACCCTGCGGGAGCAAGTAGCAAAGGATGTCGACAAACTCCGAGCGCAGAAGAATGGCGAGCCTCTTCACCCTGATGAGGTCAACGAGCTTCTTCTCGAACATGCCAAGACTTTCCAGCCGAGGGACCCAGAAGCAGGCAGCTCGGACGCAGCTCCGACAGCACAACCTCTGTGGCGGCTTCATAACCATCGGCAGACCGCACTGCGAAACCTAAAACGTGAGGACGACGTCATAAATAAGATGGCTCGCACCGAGCACCTCAAACAGGCTCAGCGCTCGCTGGACGAGGCAGCCAAGGCACATGCCATCCAGATAAAGAATCAGGCCCGAGAAAGAACTCATCGAACTTTGAAAGAGATTTCTGAGAAGGTCAAACGAGATCCACATGCGGCATATCGCTCCTTAAAGCATGTAGCTCCTTGGTCTCCTGCACCAAGAGTCTGCCTCAGATCGCCATGCGGCCGCATCCTAACTGAGCCTGAGGGACTGGCAGAGTTAAAGAGACATAGTCTTTCCATCTTCTCCTCGCATCCCCCCCTAGCTAGTGGCGTAGGCCAAGCCTTGCCCAAGCTGGACAAAAGTAGTCTGTCCAAAGGCATAGCCTCTATAAAGCCGGAAAAGGCAGTACCGCAAGGATCTGCCCCCGCATCCATGTACCGCCTTTGTGCTTCCACTGTGGCCAATAACTACTGCGACTATCTCGAAGCGGTGCCTCCGCCTCCCGCTCCGACCCATCAGGCGTGCGAGGTCACCTCCTGCCAAGGGAAGCGCGAGCCTCAGCATAACACAGCACCAATGAATCCAGCCGAGCCACCCTCGCTGCCCATAACAGCCAAGTCAGCAGACCTTAGCTTCATACCCAAGCCCTCTAAACCAGCCTCTAAGCCGGAGAACTTGCGACCGCTGGGCATCATTAGGCCAGATGGCAAAGGAATAGCCTCTGAGGCTAGGAGAAGACTTGACCCCCTCTTCAAGAAGGCCCACTTTGCTTCCCCTCAATTTGCCTACATTCCAGGACGCGGTATCGCCGATGCCCAACTCCGGGTAATTGGCCACGCAAGGCGCGTCCGTGCCATGCTTCGATCCCGAGCACCAGACAGATTCTGCACTCCCAAGCGCACGAAGGGCAAGCCGGACCTAATCGGAGGCTTCACCTTCTCACTAGATCTCTCTCAAGCTTTTGACAAAACAAGCAGAGAAGCTCTTTTGCGCTCACTAATTACTTATGGAGCCTCACCCGAAGACGTCGAGCTGGTTGCATCCCTCCATAGGGAGGCCCAGTATAATCTGCGCTATGGACGAAGCCAGGAAACAGTAACCTCCACAAGAGGTATAAAGCAAGGATGCAAACTGGCCCCCTCCCTCTTCTCCCTGGTCATCACGGAGGCGTTCCGGCTTATGGCCACCCACATAGGGTTCTCTCCCATACAGCAGTTCCTCACAGGCTTCGCAGATGACCTCGTAATTCACCGAGACATCCACAACTGGTCTGATCTCTATGCGGCTCATGACATGGTTAGACTGTTACTGTACTACCTGCAAGAAGCCGGACTAGAAGTGAATTACGCCAAGTGCAACATCATGGTTAAACTGGCAGGTCGCCACGCACAGCAGGCCAAGAAGCTCTTCAAGTCACAGGAGCTTCGCTCAGGCCGGAAGGTCACGGTCTGGAATATAGACGCACCAGAGCAGCCAAGACGGCCAATTCTGCTTTCGCATTCCTCAGTTCTTCCCCCTCTCCCCTCTCTTCCTTCCTTCGAGCTGGTAGACTCCTTCAAGTATCTAGGAGTCATGATCAGCTACTCAAACCCGGAAGATCTTACCTATTCTTTAAGACAAGAGAGAGCGGCGAAGAAAAAGCAGACAGTGCGCAAATTCATTCACAATAAGCGCAGGACAAAAACCGCATCTAGGCTGCTTGTCTGGAGAGCCACCGTCTGGTCCACGGCCACTTTTGGCCTGGAATCCGTTGGTCTCTCAGGTAGGCGGGCAAGGGCTCTCCGCTCATGGCATGCCAGACAGGTGCGAGCGGTAACGCACAACCCTGTGCATAAGACTCGTGAAACTACAGCAGCGCTTTTTGCACGTCTGAAACTTGTCTCTCCCATTCAGCAGCTTCATGATCGCTCCGCCCAGCGCCTAGACTCTCTCCGCAAGCGCCGGAATGCAGCCCCAGCGAGTGAGGTCACCTCCTGCTCAACATCCACGCCGGCCAACGCGAGCTCTTCGCTCCTCACTCAGTCCGGCGCCTGGCCACGTGAAGATATCTTAACTATTCCCTCCACCCTGCAAACGGCGGAGGAAATTGTAGCCTCTTACAGCAAGCTGCTCAGGGAGGCCGACATTGACCCTTCTCCGGACGTGCCCATGCACACATGCTGTGGAAAGGTATTTCGTACTGCGGCGGGCCTGAGAACACACCGGACAGTCAAGCATCCGGCTCCTGTTCCGCCACCCCTTGAATTCTCACGCCTAAAGCACTCCGTGGGAGGCCTACCTCAATGCTCGCACTGCCAGGCGAAATTTAAAAACTGGCATAATCTACAACAGCACGTTGAGCGCAGAGTCTGCCGACAGGCTGGTTTCAAGCTTTCTAGACCTGAGGCGGCCACTCAGGCTGACGAAGCTCCTTCCAAGGCGAGTGAGGTCTCCTCCAGCCAGGAGCTCGTGCCCTCGTCAGACTGCCGTGCTACTGCCGCACCCTCGGTCCAGCTTACCTTGCAGATGGACACAGTGCCTCTCATTTCGCGCATGCGCACCGAACTGCTGCAACAGGCCGGAACCCAGACCTTCCTCGAGCTCCTCACCGGCCACCTTGGCCAGCAACTCACCAGGACCTGTCTGCTCTGCGACTCGTGGATAGCCTCCACGACAAAAATAGCCTTCCACCTCACAAAGAAACACGGGGCAGAATGGGACTCTTATAAAGCCTCGGCGGGGAATAACACCTCTAAGATGTATGTGCTGACCCGCCTGTCACCCTGTCCTGCCTGTGGCGTGAAAGTGGAGAGCGCCCCCCGACACACGAAGCAGTGCCCGGTCATTCAGCAATTACAACTCTTCTTCTTTCTGCACCCTGACGCCCCTCTTTCCAGAATGCACTCGTCCCTCCAACACACTCAGCTCTCACATCTCTCGCCTCCCACCTCTGGGGTTGGCGCATCTTCTCCTGCGGTCCCTAACCCCGGGCAGAGCACGACAACATCACACCAACACGCATCTCCCACACAGGCTACCCCCCAACCAAAGACGTTCCAACAGCGGACCCTGCAGGCTCCTAATCCCAGGTCCAAGCAAAGCCAGCTTCAGCGATGGTTTCGCCCAGGGAGTGCCTCCCAGGCTGCACAGCTAGGCGCAGGACCTCCTCAGCCAGCACCGACAGACCTGGATGCCTCTGCTCCGCCACCGCCTCCTGCAGCTCAGCCTATGCCACAATTGATTAATCCTCATAACTTGTGCTACGCCATTTCAGTCTTGCAGATGATTAGCGCTCTGAGGGAAGACCCCTCAGTGGACTGGTCGAACCTCCAACCTCTCCAGCGGGAACTTCGAGCAAGGGCCTCGCACCCAGTCTCTATTCTCGCACTAGAATCGCTCCCGCATTGTCATCCAGACTGGAGGCTTGCTAATAGGCAAAGTGATGCACTCGAGTACTTGACGTTCTTGTTGGCTAACCACCATGGCTCCTTACAAGGTACCCCCTGGAAGCGAGTCTATGATGCAGACATACCCGACTCAACTGGCTTCTCCCCCCTTCTACTAACCTTCCCGGAAGGCACCGACCCGACCAGGCTGTCCCAGCCTGACTCCCTAGCGGCGCCCCACTTAGCTTATTCACTGTCCTTTTTTGTGCACGAGTGGCACTCTCCGCATGACTCGAAGGCGGCACTGTTGTATACACCTCCTTATATCTTTGTGTCTCTGCCAAGGTTCACAAATGCCGGAGCGAAGCAGCACTGGAGACTCACGGGCTTGCAGGACGAAGTACAGCTGCCTGCATGGACCGGGCCTCACTCTCAATCCTTTGTTCGCTACAGATCCGTCTCGGGACTCTTTCACATAGGGCAGGAAGCCACCTCAGGTCATTACAGATCCTTCACCTTGCTTCCCTCTCTCCAGGTAGGTGATGACTCCAGCCCAGGCTTCTCGCCTACGAGCGAGGAACGTGCACAGATCGGGTCAGGAGCTTACCTTTTGCTCCTCCAACGCTTAAGTTAAGTCCCGTTCATCTTCGTGTGAGGTCCCCTCCTGAAGGTGAACGGGCAGCGATTTCACTCGTGATACCATGCGTGTCCTCCCCAAGCGCTATGGAGCAAGCCCAGCAGGAGCTGCTGAACAACCCTGCACTATGCCAAGTGCTCTTTAAGAACCTCCCCCATCTTGCCGCTTCATCCATGGCTGCGCGGGCATTTGGCCCTGATGAACGTTCAACGTCCAGAGAACTGGTCCCTGCTCACGACAGGGACAGGCCTCCCAAACAGCGCCGTCAGCAAAAGGACCTGGAGCAGGACGAGGAAATGCCGCCGACTCGGTTGCCCTCACCGTCCAGGAGGCCCAGGAGGACTGGTCGCCGTAATGGCTCCAGACCAAGGGCCTCGCAAAACGGTCTGCAGAAATCAAAGCAGGAGGTCAAACCAACCGCTGACCTCTTGGCCAGCATCATCTTGGCCCTGCTGAATCACGAGGATGAATTGACAGCCTTGCGATACCATCATGGATGGATCTTCTACGCCACGGTGCACCAAGCGAACAGTGTGGTTCCCTCCTTGGCACGGATCCAGCAACAGTGGAAGTCGGACCAGCCCCAGGACCCCCCTGGCACGCCCGTTCGCCACGCCCTGTTCCTCGGTCTCCTTCACGAGCTGCACACTCGAGCCCAGGGCTTCGATCACGTCGCCTACGACAGCACGAACCAGGACAAGGAATCAGCACTTATCTCTCTACCAGGAGCACTTGCCTCCCGAGGTCGACACCACACGGACGAGAACCCTGCCTTCTACTGGAACTACATGAGATGGGACGCCAAACAGCGGAAGGTAGTCATCGATGCCCAACGCCCTCCTCTCTCGCCCAAGGTTGTCTCCACCCACCTGGCGGCTATGCTCAAGCTAGATCAAGAACAGCTCACCAAGTTCAGGCCGTCCAGACCGCTGCGAGCCAACCTGACGGAAGAAAGGCCGGTCATCGCCTTCCTCCTGGAACTGGCCCTGACCATCGGAGACGACCATGAGGCAATGCACGCCTTTCGACTTCTAGCGAACAACTCAGTCTGGAACCTAGTGGGGGTCACCATGCGCAGGGAGGGCCTAAGACGGTCTCCACAGATGCAGACCCTCCGTGATCAGCTAGAAGCGCTGCGCACAGGAGGCAACGAGGGCTAAAGTTTTCCAGGACACCCGAGTCGAGGTCCCCTCCTGAGCTGTCCAAGGCCCCCTTGCCCTCCTGGGGGATCTAGCTAGTCACTTAGCCTCAGACAACCCTCCTACTCTCGTGTAGAGGTCCCCTCCTGAGAGAACGAGGGCGCTGATAAGTCAACCTGTTTTTCTTTCTCCCTTCTCTGCCGCCTCGTGCGCACCGTGCCTGCCAGGAAAAGTCTTTTCTGCACCACACGTCAGGCTTCACTATTGCATCGAACTGCCTTTCTCCCATTACAACTGAGGCCGAGCTACACTTACGTCAGCTGTCGACCAGAGCGAGTCACACTCCAGGCTCTCGCATTGCTTACAAGCTGAGAGACTTTCCGCCATGTGCCTGACTGAAGCTCCAACTTAACTCAGCATCAGCCGTTCTGCTCATATTGATCAGTACTGACTGTTCCTCCATCATCACCACGCCATGGCAACCAACCCGGAGGGCACGATTCTTGCCATTGAGAACACCCCTGGCATTCACACCCAGCCGACGACAAGCCAGGCCAATGTCGCCCAAGCGCTGGTTAAGGCAACGGCACCTCCGCCACCACAGTCATCATGCGGAGCAGGCTGCGACCAATGCCACAGTGCTCCATGTGTTCGACACAAGCCGGGACATCTGTGGCACTGCTGCTTCGGGTGTAGAGACTCCTGGGCGGTGCAACAAGCCCGCTCCAGATACTGGTAGCTATGAGCAGGATAGAGCTCGACTTTTTGCGACCAGCAAGTGAGGTCTCCTCCTGCAGGTAAAACGCAGCTATGTTCTCACAGCTGCGCGCCGTCGACCGAGCCAACAGTCTCAACTAAAACAATCTGCCCTAAATGCATGACAGCACTTAACTTATCTAATGTCTCTCCGCTCCTAAATTGCTGCACAGGCCCCACTGTCGAGCCCAGCACTCAGCCAGTCCTTGTGCATTGCTGAGATAAATGTCTGACCTTACGCGCTGGCAAGACTCTGTGCTCAAAGAAGGTCCACTAGGTCTACAGCGCAGGGCACCTAGGACCATGCCCCCGCGGAAAAGACAGTCGAAAGCTTCGACTCTGCCCTCGTTCGATCTCGCCTCCAACATCTGCACAGAAGCTGATAGGCTGCTGCCTTCGAACTATGTCCCCATCTCGCATAAGAGAATGGACGAGATCAGAAACTACCGCTGGGAGAAGGGCCTCCGTGCTATATCAAGAAGCATGATGGCCCGTCAATCGACAAGGCCGGTCTCGAGCCAGAGACAAGCGGATAAAGAAAGCAAGAGACTAGAAGAGCTGGGAATCAAAAAGCCTGGACTCACTGCAGAGGACTTAGCGGCCCTTCCTACCTCGGAAGTGTACAAGAATCTGTCTTCGCTATCCTTGATCTCGGTCGAAACTTCCCGACCGGCAGGCTCCAGCGTGAGGTCGCCTCCGAGGAGCGGACACAGGAAAGCGAAAACAGATCCATCCTCCTCATCTATGCTCCAGGCAGAGCACGCGAAGACCTTCAAGGTAGAGCCAACACGAGAGCACTCACCGCAACCCTATGCGGGCCAAGGCGTGGGCAGGAAAGAAACCTGCAAGGAAGAGTCGGACTCCGACATACCACCCTGGGCGGACTCGAAGAAGTCGCGCTCATCTCAGTACACCGGTGCAGGAGTTGGACAAAAGGAGGCCTTCATCAGGCAGCCACCTCCACCTCCATCTCCTCCCGCAAGACAATCAGCTCCTGACCCAGGCCATCTTGAAGGCATCGCGCGCCTCACTTCCACAGAGGAGCTCCAGGTCGTCAATCTTACGCAAGCAGCTCCTCCTCCGCGCGAGTTCCTGAACTACCCGGTGCATCAAGGAGTGATAGTTCTTCCAGCAGCCACAGTTCAGGCTCGCGTGGCAAGCAAGAAGGAACAAGACAAGGGCAAGGCGGTCATTCACTCCTTCCCCTACTCCTACCCGCAGGAATTCCCTTTGGAATTGGATGTTCACGTGCAAGTTCGGAAATCGCAGGACGAGCAAGTCAGCATGGTTCTAAAACTGAACCGCACAGCATCCATGAAGGGCGTCACCAGAGCTGTATACAACTTCAAGGGCGGGGAATTCTACTCGGTCTTCAAACTCTCAGTTGTTGCTCCCCAGGAAGAACAGGCCCAAGACGGACTTCAGGCTCATGAAGCGGAACTTGACTTGGCACACGTTTTCCCAGAGATGGTCCCGACGGTGGCAAACGTCTTTGCTATCCAGCTCAGAGTGGCTTCCGCGGTCAATCCCCTGGAGTTTCCCAAGTCTCCCACGCCGAGTGAGGTCTCCTCCTGGCGGGGAGACTCGGGCCCGCCGAAGTATCTCCTCATTCAGCAAGCCTACGGCATCATGGTGGAAAAGGTCCAGCCGCTGGATAACCTCCCACCGCATCTACGCCCCAGCATGGACGAGTGCTACTTGCTGATTCTCCTAGTACTCAAATCGGCGCTCCTAGGATACTATGTACGAGACTGTGGATGGTCCAACCTGGGCAGACGAATCTCGCCGGACTCCAGCACGGATCTGCCCTTCTTTCTTGCTCTCGACACGTCGGCCTGGCACAAACGCACACCTCCGGCTCCTCAACAAGCCACAACTTCAACCGCAGATCATGTCCGAGGACTCTTCTCGACCCTAGAGTACCTGGCGGAGGACAAGCCGGCAATCCAGGCAGCCAAACAAGCCTTCACGCATCATCAGCGACAGGTCCCTCCTCTTGTCCAGCACTTCTTCTCCCTGCTCCGAACTCCGGTGGGCAAAGAAAAGGCAGAGAGAATCTTTAAGGACACGTCTCTGGCGCTCTCTGCTGATGTGTGGGACGCCTTCAGCTAACCTGCACTATGCAGCCATTTCGTGTGAGGTCCCCTCCTGAAACGGCACGCCGGGACAAGTGTCCGGCACAAGCACCCAAGCTACCTTTTCAACTCTCGCTACGGCACAAAAACAAGCTGACTGGTTTTCTAGGCCGGCTCAATGCGCATTTAGCACAGCACGATGCCTGCGTGCTTCAAGACTAGCTCAGCTCAGGTCACGAGCTCACAGGCTTGGCGCTCAGTCACCAACTCTGCTTTAGCCCACAAACGCAAGGCTGAAGCAACATCTGTGTATGTGACTCCAGTCATTTCCATCCAATGTCGCGTGAGGTCTCCTCCTGACAGCCATTTCAGATAGGCAAATAGCCCTCTCTGCCCCCTGCGCCATGGATCTGGCTGCTCCCTACATCAGGCTTCGAGGCCCGGAACACAGCGTTTGCCTTGAACGCAATGGCCTATTCAGAATGCAGGATCCGGAACCGCGGTGCAACTTCGAACCATCAATCACTGACAACAAAGCAATGGACGACATCCACGCGCAGACCCAGGCCGCCTTCTACAATCGAGTACAATGGACGACGCAAGATCACAGACTGGCATCGGAATGGAGCGCCTTGATGGCCGAGCACCCGGATCATTCCTTCCCCAATTCAGTTGCCTACTGGCCAAAATGGGACTCCACGGTGGTGTTCCGTGATGACTACTGCACGCTGATGCTTGGCACCCAGCGCACTGCTCTCGACATACCTGAACTCAAAGCGCACCAGGTTGATATCATCGTGACTCTCAACGCATCATCGCGCTTCAGGGAGAGTTATGACACAGATGCCGATTGGCAGTTCATGTACCAAATGGAGGGCATCTCCAACTTGCGCTACCACCTCTCGGATGTGCGCATCTCTCGGAACGATCAAGGCTTCCATGATGTGGTGTCAAATCTTGCCAGGACCTGGATCAGGATGATCGACGAAATTGAGGGCCAGGAGTGCAGCCGCACCAAACCGATGGTCATCCTGTTCCATTGTCTTGCGGGCATCAATCGCTCGACTTCTGCCCTCTGTGCCTACCTGATTGTTCGCTACCACCTCACTGCTCAACAAGCGATAGCGATTCTACTCTCGGCTAGGCCAGGTCAACGCTACTGGCAGGAAAGAGATCAATTCCCTCTCGCGCTACACTGGCTCTCCAGAGAATGCAAGAAGTCTGTTCTGGGGTACCTATGCATGGCCTGTGGAGACGCATTCAGACCGACACCAGACGATGACCCTCAGGACATGGACGACTTCGACGAGTGAGGTCCCCTCCTGTCGAACCCCACCTTTTCCTTACGTTCTTTAGAGGCGACTGTACTGACAACGCAAATTTGTGCAGAAAACGCGTGATACCCCTGATCATCTACATCATGCATTATTCGCTTGCAACTGCCCTCTCCTGGCTTCTGCTCAGGTTTCGCCATGCCCCGCCTCACATCGAGGATTTCGCCTCAGCCTCAACCAGCTGAGGTCATCCTGCCAAAGACACATTCAGAGCAGCTCTTTCTTCTCTACCTCAGAGCTCACAGCTCAAGCCATCGTTAGTAGCGGCCCTGAACGAGTGAGGTTCCCTCCTGTTCTACTGCTAACTGGCCATGTCAGCGCCGGAGGAAGGCAATTCACATCGAGAAACCCGACACAGCGAAGACAAGCCCTCCAAGACGACATCCTCGCGGCAAGAGGCATCAGGCGGACTCAGACTCCCGTCTGATCACGGAGGCTGACCTGGACTCTGAGGCTTCTTCCCTTCAGGATGATGACGACCTAGTGGAATCCCTGTCAAGGAGCTCCTCGAGACGGACAGCCTCTTCCCGGAACCAGCCCGCCCAACTGGCCCCAGGAGGCCCGCCTCCGCCCACTCCCATAACAACCAAGGCACTCTCGCCGGCGAACCAGGCTCAAACCGTACCCAAAGCCACCCAGCAGGCCTACCAGCCGTCGGGCCCCCCTCCCCCGACTCCGGTTCACCAGCCTTTCCAAGCGCAGGACCACTCAGGCCATAGCTCCCCTCCCATGGCGGAAGGTGCTCCCAGAACCACGGCACGTCCCTCCTCGACAAGTGGCACTTCAACGTCGGGGGCCTCAATGTCTCCCCCAGCCGCAGCTCATCCTCATCCCGCGCAAGAAGCTGCAACGCTAGTGGGCACTTGGATCATCACTCCTGGACCGATTGTCTCCCTTGCTCCTAACCCCTTCAGCCCGTGGTCCCCCCCAGCGCGCACCTCGGTACTGTCTGCCACAGGAAGCCCACTTCCTCCGGGCACAGTCCAGACCTGGATAATTACCGAAGGCCCACTTGTCCCAAGACGAGATCCGCAGGAGTGAGGCATGCACAGAGCTCAATTTTGGCACTCCCTGCGAGTGAGGTCACCTCCTGCTAGGGAGTGCATGTGTCACTGCTTACACCTTTTCAACCCAGCAGTATCTCAGAGACGAAATCCAGCCGCGCATCACACTGCTACCGCTGCCTAGACTTAGTCCTCGACGTGCCACACCGAAGCCATGCTCTATGCACCGACAAGCCAAGGTGGGACGCTCTACCACAGACAAAGCCGGCTCCTCACTCTTAGTCTTCCTCTGCAGCACAAACTGCCGTAGCACAATCCAGCTGATTCGAGTTGCCAAGAACTGATAGCTTTCACCAACCCTCTCTCCAGGCTCAAAGGCAGAAAAGCGAGGTCACCTCCTGCTGCCTAGCCCCCCCTCTCAAACCCTGCGTCATGTTGCATACATGCCCGTTGCTCCCGCTACGACCAGACTCATCGACGATGCCAATGAAGTCCAAGCTCGCCGCGCTGAACCTCTTCTGCAAGGCAATGCTGTACACAGGCAAGAGAACCAGTGATCCGGATGCAAACCTCTACCTCTCGGATGAGGCCAAGGGTCTTGCTCGACGTGAGAACTGTATGCTGGCTCCAACCCTGAGACTGGCAGCACGCAGCTACAACTGGATTCGACTTCTCTCCCAATCAGCTCAGCCTAATCTTCCCTTGCTGGCCGAAGCTGAGATGGCATCCCTATTATCACCCACAGAGCCTCCCCCTCATATCAAGCACTACGAGGCGGAACGGAGCTCACTTACCTTGCAGATGATACTCGAAACGGTGCATATCTACACTGAAGAGGAGACCATGGAGCCGGACGACTTCAAGTTAGCCGCCCTTATCATTTCCCAGACTCTGTACAATCTGGGAATGGGCGGGCAAACCGTCAGGGACATTGTCAATGGCGCTGCCCAGCATCTGCGCTGGATCCTACCCAGTGACTCCACACGAGTTCTGAACGGAATACACCTTTGTCTCTTCCCTTCGGATATCTCGCCGTGGCCGCGAGAGGCAGACACCAATCCACATACTCAAAGTGACGAACATGCATTGGGCATCCTCGACGCAGAAATTCACATGCTACAGCGAGCGTCCAAGATTTACCGGACCATGGCCATGGTCGACTTCATGGTCGCCCGAGCAAGAGGAGCACGAGTGCCAGACGAAGTCTGCCCCAGCGAACCCTGGGACGTCCTGCGACAGGATCAAGCCATGGCACTCCTTTCATATGCGGAGCACTTGACGGAACTCCATGATCTCCTGACCACTGATGCGTACCAAAAGATGCGTACAGACCTCCGCCTGGGCAGAACCTGGCTATCGCGACCCATCACAGCATCCGAACTGGCCTCGCTTGAAGCAATATGGCACAATACCACGATACCAGAGAGTTTTGCCAAGCTACACCTCACTCTCCAGCTCAAAGGGCAAATTGCTGCACACCTTCCGGAAGACTCCAGAGCACAGGACAGACTACTTACCATACTCTCTCCCCTGGAGAATGACGTCCTGGACCAGGCCTTCCCCTGGATTCTGGCCTTTAAGATGCTCACGCCTGAGCGCAGGATGATATTCCGATATGCTCTTCTTACGGCAGCGGGCCCCTCGGCAACAGCGCCGGTTACGCAGACCGAGTGAGGTCCCCTCCTGGTCAGCTACTTAACAAACCTAGTCAACTTCTTTCTCACAAGAAGATCGATGATGCCTGCTGCTAACAGACAAAGGAGAATTATTCCCGCTACTCTGCGCCTCTCCCAAACACAAATCTAGACACCCCTCTCCCTCTCCGAGCAGAGCCTCAGGTCCTTAACCAGAAAGAGGGAAACACGCACCAGTGCCAGCGCCTCAGCTCTGCCCACCTTCAGCTTGAACTCTGCTGCGCAACCCTACCCCTGCAGCTTAGCCCGAGAGAGGCCTTCCTTGAATTTCACCTCCTGGTTCCTTACCTTCGGCCTAAAAGCACCAAGGCAGCTGTGTTTGCTCCGGCTAACATCAGAGCCTTCATACGAGTGAGGTCCCCTCCTGTATGAGCCTGACCATGGAGGCCCTCCCTCCGGTACTGAGTAGGGATAAAACCATGGAGGTGCTTCTGGAATCCCTTTTCCTCCCGCTTCCGGTTTACCCTGCATCCTCCCTGGGAGACCACGAGGCCAGCACTATACAAATGGCATCTACACGCATCCCGGCAGAAGACGCCCTCCGGCACTCGGACCGTCAGATACGCATAGCTTCCCGCACCTGCAGCTTCATGAAACTGCTCACGGAGAAGATCAACTGGAGACTGGGCGACCTTCGACTCTACCTCCCCAAGACTGCCACTCGACAGCTAGCAGCCAAACGTAAGCACGAGGAAATGATGCTCCACGAGCCTCAGGAGAACACTCTGACTTACATTCGGCGGCGTCAGCTCATCTTCATATCTCAGGCGATCAGAGACTACACAAATGATGGCCCAGGCCAAAACTCTTTTCAGCTCGAAGATGCGGAGAATACCGCACTTCGAATTTGGACGTACCTAACCCGCCACTTTGCCAAAGGAGAGATCAACTTTATGATAGACACCGCCTTGTCGCATCTCCACCTCCTGATGAAGTCGGCGACACCATGTCTGATGTCAAGCATGGAGCAGTCGCAGCCGTCCATGGCTCCGGGACAAGGTCAGAGTTATTTTCCCCCACATCTAGGCCTACCCGAAGACAAACACTTGGATCTCCAATACTTCGACCTTCAGGCACTCAGGCGCGCGTCGACGATATACCGAGTACAGCAGCTTCTCAAGATATCTCACTCAACCCAGGGCGGAGAGTCGCCCGTCACCAATGGCTGGCGCTTCCAGCAACAAGCGCAACACCTCGACTCATTGCCCTATGACAAGCATCTCCAGGCCTTGCTGCCACACCTCCCGGACTACCAGGACCAACTCCGAGAGAACCTGGTGATGTACAGGCAATGGCTCCTACGAGACATCACTGAAGAGGAGACGGCCTGGGCCCGTGACACACTTTTAGAGTCGGCAGTCTCGAGAGGAGAACTCCGCGAACTTTTCGAGCATGCTCTCCTCAAGCAGGTAAACCATACACTTCAGGCCAGTGCTGAGTCTCCTCACCGTGTTGATTCTACTCCGAACTTCCAAAATAGCATGGCTCTTCGCTTCTACCAAATCATCAATCCTTTACATGACGACGTCTACGAGGAGTACAAGCCGTTTGCGATCGTCTATAAGATGCTCACTCCCCCGAACCGCCAACGGGCTCGATCACTTCATCGTACTTTGTCGCACGAGAGGCACCAGTCCTTCCTTCGTCTTTTTGAACCCTAGCCTGCTAGCAACTTTGCTTGTGAGGTCACCTCCTGCAAAGTAGACCACCAGGTTAGCAACGTCTCTGTCTAACTAGGACACCAGCAGCCTTTAGCAAGCCAAGATAAAGCAGCGGAAAAGTCTCCATCTCCAACTGCAGCACAGTCCCTTCTCACTAAGATCACAGCGGCATTCTCCGGCAATGAGGTCTTTCTGCAGATAGTTGGAGCCTGCTGCAGAGCCAATGCCTCAGCCTTGGCTGATTCACCTAGTAACACATTCAAGTCTGCAGCTTTCTGCTTTCATTGAAGCTTGCCACAGCCGGGCTCAGCCTCTCCACACAGGCTGGCCACATGAGGTCTCCATCCAGCTAGCAAACAAGCCATGCCTTCACCGTCTCGCGAGATTCTGCTCGAGATTCTCCTGAAGTCGCTCCACGTCCCACTGACCATCTACCTACCCGACGGCATCAGTGAGCACATGGCCACATCAGCCTCAGCAACAACTCATCTTGCCCCGAGGAGGCTCCTCTTCACTACAGAAGACCTTGAACGCACGGCAGAACGAAGCATGCGAGTAGCATCACGTCTCTGCAGCTTCATATGTCACTTGGATCGGTACCTGGCTTGGCGCGAGGGCAGACACACAGCCCTGCCCCTAGAGGCTAGCCCACGTATCTTGGCAGGTAAGCGCAAGCACATTGACGACGAGCAGCCTTCGACGCACCTACCCCGGAGTATGGGGCCCCTCCAGCGCCAGCAAATCATGTACCTCACCCTCATGATCCACAACTACACAAAAGACGGCGAAGGCTCGCCGTCCTTGAGCACGTCTGAAGCTGATCAGGCTGGTGCTTTAACCTGGCATTATCTTACCGGGAAGCTCTCGCAATCAGAGCTGAATGCCATTCTGCTCCGCACTTTGGAGCAAGCCAAGGTCATTCTGAGGTCTGAATTCACTCCAGCACATCAACGGAACCTACTCCAGCTGCATCCCCAAACGACGGCGGAGACCTGGCAAGGCCAAGCATATTTCCCCCTAGGCCTCCGGCTTCAAGACCCACATCAGCTTGATCTTGAAGCATATGATTTCAGAACGCTCAAAAGAGCATCACTTCAGCTTCGCCTACTACAACAACTGCGGACTATTACGGCCTCCACACCTACATCGGCCAGCGACCAGATCCGAGATGGCTGGGATTTCCTTGAACAAGACCGTGATCTCTCAAAGCTTGACTACGAGGACTACCACACCAAATTGGTTTCAATGATCCCGCACTATCAGGAGACACTTCGAGAGATCCTGACACTGTACCGCCTATGGCTGTCCACCCCTCTGTCCGATGAGGACTTCCATTGGGTGCGAAACCTGGTAGTGAATCAGCTACTACCTAGAGATACTCTGCATCGCTACTTCGCTGACAGTCTCTGGCAACAAATACGACACAGATATGGAGGAGACCAAGGAGATTACGAGCAGGCACAAGGAGTCATCACAATTCTTTCCCCGCTCCACGACCAGGTCTATGATGACTATAAGAACTTTGCTGTGGCGCTGACACTGCTCCTCGTTCGACATCGTCAACGTCTGAAACAGACGCTAGACGACAAAATTCGGGGCTAGGGACCATCCGAGCACCACAGACTTCCAAACGAGTGAGGTCCCCTCCTGTTCGCTGCACTATCTTCCCAAATTGCGGGGAAAAAGCCTGTAGCTCCAATCTTTCCACGTCAAGCCTCACAAGCACAGCTCTTCTCGCAAAGTTTTCCCTCAGGTTCGCACGAGTGAGGTCCCCTCCTGGCGAACTTCCACCTAGGCCCATGGCAGACCTTCACCCCGTTCTCAGCCGTGAACAGGCAATGGAGGTACTTCTTGAGTCTCTATTCCTACCGCTGCCGGTTTACCCTACAACTCCATCTGGTGCCGCCGCAGCAAGCAATCTGGACCTGGCATCCTCACGCACCCCTGCGGGAGAAGCGATCCCACACTTGAACCGCCAGATACGGATAGCCTCGCGCACCTGCAGTTTCTTGAAGCTGCTCGCGGAGAAAGTTCACCGGCACATGGGAGACTTGCGGCTCTACCTTCCCAAAACTGCACCTCGAAACTTGGCCGCAAAACGGAAGCATGAAGAGATGATGCTGACAGAGCCTCGCTCTCCTACTCTGACGTACCATCAGAAGCGCCAGCTCCTCTTCATCTCTCAGGCGATTCGAGACTACACCAACGATGGCCCTGGCCAGAACTCCTTCCAGCTCGAAGATGCGGAACCTACCACCCAGCGCATCTGGACGTACCTGACGCGCCACTTCGGCCAAGGTGAGGTGCACTTTATGATTGCTAACGCCCGATGCTACACCTTCTCATGCGATCGTCAACTCCATGCCTACTCTCAGGCATTGAGCAGTCACAGCCATCGTATGCTCCAGGACAGGGCTCGGACTACTTCCCCGTCAATCTTCGTCTGCACGATGACAAGCAACTGGACCTTCAATACTTCGACCTGCAGGCGCTAAGGCGAGCCTCCACAGTATACCGGGTGCAGCAGCTGCTCAAAGTCTCTTCTTCCGCCGAAGGGGCATCGCCAGTTAAGAATGGATGGCGCTTTCAACATCAGGACCATCACCTCAATGGTTTGTCCTACGACCAACATCTCCTGGCTCTGCTGCCTCATCTTACTCACTACCAGGACCAAATTCGCGAAGATTTGGTCACGTACAGGCAGTGGCTGCTTCGAGAAATCAATGCAGAGGAAGTTTCTTGGATTCAATCCTTGATCGCGGACACGGTTATCTCGCGAGGTGAACTACTGGAGCTCTTCGAGGATGCCCTGCTAAAGCAAGTCAACTCTGCATTTCAAGCTAATGCTGGCATTCCTAACCCTGAGGATCATTCTCAAGACTTCCAGAACAGCATGGCCCTCCGCTTCTATCAAATCATCAATCCGCTCTATGATGACATCTACGAAGAGCACAAGCCCTATGCAATAGTGTTCAAGATGCTCACCTCCTCTCATCGTGGACGGCTTCGGTCCCTCCTTCGAGCTCGAGAAGCTGTCATTCTGGCGTCCCCACATCGGACAACCAGCCTGGTTCCAGTATGCGAGTGAGGTCGCCTCCAGCAAACTGAACCATCAAATCCCTAAGTTCCTCTAGTCCGAATTCTGGACTTAATCACACCTCCAGACCACTGCTCGCACTGCAGAAGAAAAGCCTCCATGCCTTATAATGCACAAGCGCCAGCCTGCTAAGCTGATGCCCCCCAGACTCGGCCTGCCCGCCAGCTTGCCTGCTGAGGTTGAGGACCAATCTCGCAGAGAAGTGTACAGAAGCGCAACCCGCCTGGCTACAATGGCCAGGACATCGAAACAGACCAGGTCCCGAACGAGTAGGTCACTTAATTTTCACCCTCGATGCCCGCCAAGGTGCGGGACATAACCCGCACATGCGTTCGAAATGAAATTTGCTGCTGCTGCTGCAATGAACGGGTTCCCCTCAGCAGTGGCCCCCAAGTCTGCTTTCCTTCTTTCTTGGGAAGTGCCGCCCGAAGGTGTACGTCCATCGATCCAGTCGGAACAAAACCCGCACTGCTTCGAGCTGGCAACTCTTCTTCTACCCAGCGGAGAGGCCCCCGAAGGGACCCCGGACACGACGGCCCGCTGCTCGGTTCGTCCCCAAACAGACCCCCCGTGTCGGGTTGCCTTGTGAGTCCAGGGCGAGCTGGCAACTCTCTCCCTCTCTCTCTCTCTCTCTCTCTCTGTCGCACTCTCTCTCTCTCTACACAGACAAAACGCTTCACACCGCTTCACAGCCACCTCTGGTATCGCAGGATCATCGTGCCAGAAGGAATGGACGTGCGAGCGACACATCATAAGAGAGGTGCCGGGCACACGTCTCCTGGGAAAGCGGTGATGACATGGTGATGACGCATGGAGTGCTGAAGCCGCATTCGGAATTCTTCGGGGAACGGGCCTCGTGGTGTAGTCGAAGAAGCCGTGCTTCTCGGAAGGACGCTGCCCACCGGCTCCCAGCCCTTCGCGGGTTGGCGCCTCAGAATGTTCGGATTCTGCCCGTGGGCTCCTAATAAATTCATTACCATCATCTCATAAAAGACAGCATCGAGCCGGCGTGGCCCAAAAGCCGTTTTGGAAGCATTTGGCAGGTTGCGGTGGAAGGTTCTGGAAAGCATGAAGCACACACGGCTCTGGCAGCTACTACTGCATCGATCTCCAACTGCACACAGAGCATCTTTTTGATGATCATGTTGGGAACTTGCCAGAAGCAAGGTTCAAACAATCTGTCAACATTGTTTCTGCATTGCAGCCCTTGCGATGCTTGACAGGAAGCCTCCCAGCCTTTGCGCAGGAAGTGCAGCACACCTGCATCGCTAATCCTTGGGAGGAAAAGGTGGTCTTCCTATCTTTCTGCTCAGAACACGAGCTAGACACAGGTCCATAGCACAGTGTCAGCCGGCTCTTGGAATCTTAGCAGCTACCAGCGGGTAGGTTAACTCACATCTTCGCGTGTGAAGTCACATCTCCCCAGTGACACGCGGCTGCGAGCGAAGTCACATCACCCCGCGTAAAGTCGCATCACAGAGACATAGGTTGAAGCCTTTCCCCCAATGTGCACGCGCCGCACGCGTATGCTCTCGACACACATGCAAAATACGCACTTGCCA
>CAJNDS010000101.1:16207-171207 GCA_905221605.1 Symbiodinium natans | reverse complement strand
GCAAGCACGACACGTTGTCATGTTGCAGCCAGGCACCACCTGCCGATCAACCAAAACGACAACGAAGGAACTGCGAAGTCTTCTGGGGCAGGCAAGACTACTTAAGCAGCAATGCCAATGCTACAGCGATATGGCCTGAACAAGAAAGGAACGCTAACTGCAACGAACAGCTTCATCAAACAGGAATTAACATGCTGCTGTATTTTTACTAGTAGCTCACATCATGTCGGCCAAGAAACGACACATTGTTTACTGTACAGCCTAGTGGTAGATTGCGCATGAGCGCGCCCATCCTCTCCCTCCACACTGGACTGACGGATCATTAGCAACGCGTTTTCCAAGCCGCCAGCCTTCTTGGAATTGAAGTCAAAGAAGCCTAAATGCTGCAATAGCCACTCGACACTACAATAGGGCCAATAGCGGCACCGAGCACGAATGATATCGAAATAAATATTGCTGCCCTAGTCGCCATTCCAATTCGATCTCTTGCCCCAGTCGTTCCGCAAAAAATGTACCAAGCCCTGCCAGGTTCACGTGCCAGCAGCATTCGTCAGAATGATTTTGCAACATGTTGTTTAATCGTAGTCGTTGTTCTTGCGCAAACCTGCAATAGGTCTGTGCGGCTTCAAGGCAGCTTGTTGCCTCATGCCGCGTCCGCATCCAGTCAAAGGGCAGTGTCTCAGCACCTCTGCCGATGTTCTTGAATGAGAGCTTCCTTAGGGGTAGGTGACTGAGACAGGAAGATCTAACACTTCGGTGCCATGTCTTTGCATCCTCGCCAGGGAACGGCCCACAGAAGCAACCCAGCGAGACCAGCATGATCTGCTCAGTCCTCAACGAACTCGGAAATTACCACATCGCACCAACAGTCACAAGGTGAACCACCGCTTCGCCGTCATACTGCCTGGCACGTGGCTGCCCGCGCGCTAGCTACGTCTGAGTGACGAGCTCGGCATCCCCCCGACTTTGGCCGTCTGGCAACTGGTCCATCAAGTCAGACTCCTGACATCACTTTGAGCGGCAATGTGAAAGTTCGCGCCGTTCAGATTCCGCCTGCATGCCCGGCTCCCACCTTGCCACAAGCTCAGCATAGCTCACTGCTATCCCCATGCGCTCATGAAATTACTCCATCTCTGCTTCTATGCATTCAAGAGGCTTCCCCTTGCTTGCCACCTTAACAGTTGTCGCCTCAGTTTGCCAGGAGATGCCAGGAGTATCAACGGACCGAGGCAGATCAGGAAGTGCTTGGGACTGAGAAAGCGAGTGAAGCCGAGAGGCCATGGTGGCAGACAGCGGCCCAGTGGTTGCAAAGTATGTGCGATGCGCACCCCAAATTGGCACAAAAGTTAGTGCAGCTCTTGTTGTTTCACTTCTTGACTTCTTGCATGTCTGCAGGTGCTGGAATACTCGTTTGGACGCGGACTGGAATGTGGATCTGGATTGGCTTAGGCTTTCAGCTTACACCAGCGCCAAACATCCACCCCCGAAATGGTTTGAGCGCGGTATTCTCATGGCATCTCAAAGTTGAGCTCCCGGAAGGCCACAGATGTCACATGACAAAAGCAGGACATGCCGCAGTGAATGGTGCTGCCTTTTGTCGCTGCAGCTTCAGCAATCCCAGCTGCTTCGCCAGATTTGCCAACTGACGGAAACGCGTCAAGGCAGGCTTTAAGTGGGGACATTGACGGACTGACTAACTGAAACAGCTACCAAAATACATGTCTGATGCACACTGGAATCTAGAACGAATGCCGGAACGCCTGCCATGGTCCTTCAACACCCATGGGCTCTTCGAGCGAGATGAGAGTTGAAGCGAGCCATGTGACGCCCCTGTAAAAGGGCTCTTATCACAACTTGAGAGAGGGCTACGAAAGCTAGCGCAGCAACAGCTCCAAGCTTAGCGTTACCCTGCGGTCGGTCAACACAAACGTACCTCAACACCCACTTACCAAGCAACACAGCATAGCCCACGGCGGAGGGGGGAGCCTTCGGTTGGGGACCCATTTCGTCCATTTCGTCCGACATATGGTCTCATTGGCGGGGGAGGGGGCAGTGCAACCCTTACATCACCAAGGCAACATCAGGGACCGTCCCTAAACCCATAACCTATCCGGATAAATTTCTACACAGCCCCAACTGTGGACGCATTCTCTTGGGTTCTCTGCGGGCCACAAGCACCATGTGAAAACGACAACTGGGCATCGCTTGGGCGACTTAAAGGGCTAGCCATCGTGATAAGACACTGGCCAAGGGCCCTATGGCCAAAGACGTTTAACGCGCGGCAAGCCCTGCCCCCTCTGGCACATCTGCTTGTGAGGAAAAAAAGGTGATCCCACAAGGACTCTGGACAATGAAGTGGTTGCTGCTGTCGATGTGAACTTAACTGGACATCATTCTGTCCATCAGGGGCCTGGCCAGACTTCATGCACTGGTATTGTCCCTACTGGGGGCACACGCAAATTCCAAAGCCCAAGCGGCTGTTGTAGCCTAACACTAGAGACGAAATCAAGCCCGTAGCTCAAAGCTCATGCGATACTCAGCAAATGCTAGGTCGAGCCGATATGGAACTGGACCCCGCTTAAGAGCTAAAGGCCAGGCTTGCACATGCAGAAATCGCTGAATTAGGATCTGAGCCAACAACTAACAATCAAGCTTAATCCACACCTTCCTAATCACAACTCAAGTGTCTCCAAAGTTTCCCGGTACTGAAGACTTCGGAACTCCCCCATTGCAATCTGCCTCCCTGAGCCTCCCTGACTCCACGTCTGTTCGGACTCTTAACCTGACCCTTGGCTCAGCTGTTCTCGCAGTGCACATTGAAAAGCTGGAAAAAAAAACCTGTCCAAGCCTCTCAAACCTCGCACTTGCAAAAGGCCGGTATCGGCCGTGGCGGTGGTGAGCCTCGACTCCGACGACCGGGTCTGCGCAATACGCACATTTTACCTGCCTTGATTGGGGTATAGGGTTTTAGGGTTTTAGGGTTTAGGGTTTAGGGTTTAGGGTTCCAACCCCCCGCCCCACAGCCAAGGCAGGCAAGACGCTCATCAAGTCATGGATGACCTTGATATTGTCCGACGGCGTGCGAGTCCACTCCTTGAGCTTCTCCTGCCATTTAGGGCTCTTCTGGTTCGAATGGTTCAAGGCCTCCACAAACTCCATGCTCCCACAAGAACAATAATCATGTCAGAGACGCCACAGGGCTTCTTGCCTTAGATCATCTTAGATCCAGAATATTCCAGAATCGATGCTGCGAAACCCTTGCGCGTTCCCTGCTTCATCATGCTTCATCGGCCCCACAGTCACTAGGACTACTTAGGACTGCATATGACTAACGACAACAACTGTTCCTTGTTATGCAGCGGTTCTGGGCCATCTACGCACATCTGTGCTCTGAAGTTCGGCCGAGGTGGCGTGCGCCGACGGCAGGAGTCGCTCCAAGAGCTCCACGAACCTTTCCGCAACTCGCACGTAACTCGCAAAACTTTGAGGGTTTGCGATGGTTCGGGGCCTTTTGGGGTTTCGGCTCCGCAAACCTTTCTAGGCTTGAGCCACTGGAGTCCCTGAGGAGTCTGCTCCGGTAGGCTGGTGTCCATCGCTTCCTGGAGGGGCATGCTCCAAGTGGCGTTGCTGTGTTGGTTGATGCTAGACCACATCCTCGGCTGCATCAAAACTGAAGAACACGGGATAACACGGGGTGGTGGAGTGTGCTATGAGCGTGCTACGGCTTTGCTTGCGTGATCCGATGCTCGTGCTGACAGGCGGCTGCATGACCTTCATGAGCTTGTTGACGTTCTCACAGATGACTGCAGTGTGGCGTGGGAAGTCCATCCTGGCGACGTACGCCTTACCTCGGCCGAGAAATCTCTTCAGGTCGGCACAAGGCCACCTTGGCACAGGAGCCATCATGCCAAGCTTCATGTCATCTGAGTCGCCACCTGGAAGACAAGGGCCACCGCATGCCCATATGCCATGCCTTGTGACCGGGTGCCAGGTAGAGCCATAGGTGAGATATGTAGATACCGCGCTACGCCGTGCTGTGTGCCAGTTCGGAGATCTTCAGACACACAATGAGTTCTCACGAAATGCTTCCTGAGCGTTGCTCGGTAGCCGCTGCGCTCCAGGACCCTTCCAAGATCATCCAGAAAGTCCTTGAACGGAGGGGTCTCTCGGAGCTCTCTCATAATTCTGAGCTCGCTCAACTCCACTTTGATGTGACATTTGTGCTCGTATTTTGCTTTCATTTTTGTGCTCTCTCAAGTTTGCTCTCTCATCTTGCTCCCACATGGTACTGCAAGTGCTGCCGAAGTGTCAGTGCCTGCCAGCCAAGCAGGAAGTGTTGCCTCAGTTGTCGCTTGCTTGAGAGAGATCCGTGTCATTTCTGTGAAGCTTTCCAAGATTCCAAGTCTGCTACGTCGCATGGCTTCGACTGGATACCCTGCAGTGCTAGAAGTAGATTCTGCAACCTCAGCACCAGGAAACAGAAAGGCAATGATCAAACATAATCAGAAACGGCAGCCAACATGGGCAATTGCTGGCAAAGACAGGTCAGACAGGTTGCATGCTGCACGGCCGATATATTCCACCTCGGATCCGACTCGGAGCACTTCTCGAACACTCACGCTGCGTGTTTGGCTACGTCTGATTCCGTCCTTCTCTCTTCTACTCTGAGAGACGTCCCTTCAGTCCCTCCTCCCAACTACTTTGCTGTGCAGTCACCACTCCCGCCTATGGTCTTATCTTCTAATGCTGGATGCTTACAGTCTGCCTGCCCACCCTCTCACTGAATTTCAACTTCGGGCTGAGAACTCGAGCGGGATCAGATGATAAGGCAAAAAATGAGAGCGCCATCAGCTCTACATTTTCAGGCGGTGCCGCAGCCTCCTGCTCACCAGACCCGTGCAAGCCCTGTAAGGAGTGATCGGTCCTCCATCCTCTCCCTATCTTCTTGGCCACCCGAGTAGTGCTGAAACACTTTGAAACTCGCGACTCGATGAAACTTCGTGGCGCCCTAACCTCTCCACGCTTAGCTGATGGAGTTGAATCTGCGTTTTGTTTGTGCTGACCATGGACAGACGCCAAGCAACGAAACCTGTGGAGCTCTCTTCATCACAACAAACGCATCTTCACGCTACTAAGCGGCGTGAGAGGTCCTCTTCTTCAAGAGCCCCCTGGCATGACGTTCCCGCTACAGAGGCTGCAGGCTCATTGGCTCTGTTTTGCTCATTGCTTGCACCACGGTTATGCTGAGCTTGGAACCAGGAACTTTTGATAGACTCTGATCGCCTCGCGAGATGGGAACGACTAACATGTCATCATGTTGCCCGATGAAAGTCTGAGCGCTTGATTAAAAATCCGCCGAGGCCTCGGGCCGAAGGTGTATAGGTTGTGAGAACAGGCACCCCCCTCCAAATCCTCCCCCCACACCCTTTTTCGGACCACTTTTTTTGCTTCAAATGGGTACCCCCCCCGGGAAGGCGGGATCCACAAGCGCGGTTCGCCAGGACCTCTCTAAGCCCTCTTGAGATTTTGCATTTTGCTTCTCCCGAATGGCCTAGTGGCCCTTCAAGCTGCCTTGCAACCCAAGGGTCCCTGGCTCAATCCTCCTGTCCTGTGACCTGCCCTGTCCTGTGCCCTGTCTGGGTTTTGGTTTTTTTGCTTGGGTTTCGGGTTTTGGGTTTTGGGCAGTCTTGGGAGGGGTCCGGCTCACAATTGGGCCAGAGATGGGTGGGGTGAGCCCGTTTCATGTTGGATTTTAGGTTTTGTGTAGTCGGAGCTTGGTGAGGGGTGCCCAGCCCTATAAACATGGTGGGTTTCCTATAAATTTTGGATTTTGGATCTTCTAAGTCAGAGCTTAGTGGCTCGGGCTCGACCCCCGGCAGGTGCATCATCTTCCTGCGGGCTTGAACTCCAATTCCCTCCCCCCCCCACCCCCCCCCCCCCCCACCCCCCCCCCCCCCCCACCCCCAACCCCCCCCCCCCACACCCCCCCACCCCCCCCACCCCCCCCACCCCCCCCCAACTTTCCTACCCACCCGCCCCACCCCACCCCCCCCCCCCCCCCCACCCCCCCCCCCCCCTCCCCCTCTCCCCACCTGGCTCAACTTTACGATCAACCGTCTCAACCCTCAACCTTGAACCTTGAAAAACCCAACAAAACCGTAAACCCCAAACCGTGAACCTTGAGCAACCCTCAACCCTAAACCCCAAACCATGAACCCGGAACCCTAAACCCTAGACCCATGCTTGGGGTCCAGCGACTTGGGCGCTGCGGAATCACCATGCTCACGTGGATGCGCTGGGCCGGGCCGAGGCGGGTCGCGTAGCGTTAAAATTAAGTTGACGGATTCCCTGAGTCCGGCCTCCGCAAGCCCAACTGCTCTGTGCGACAGCGCAGCCTGCGCACGGTGAGCACAGTGAGCACAGCACGCCGCACTCGTGTTGCATGCACCTGTGCACCAGGGCAGTAAACACCCCGGCTCAGCCCCAACTTTGCCCCGACGTGCCTGAATGCTGGTCGGAGAGCTGGGTCTTCCCTCAGACGCATGACGCAACAAAGGCGCAAGCTCGCGGCGCCGAGGCACTTCCATGGCTGCCATGTGCTTCTTTCTTTTCAGTGCGGCAAAGGCTCGTATGTGGCGTAGGCTTCTGCGTTGCTTGTGTCCTCGTCCCCAAATCAGGAGATGCCACAGGAGTCCAAAGTACTGTTGGATGTGCGGCCGAGAAGCATATGCCAGCACCTGAGAGCATTTTATAGCCAGGGATTGAGGAAAGCAAGTTCGGAGACATTCGGTTCGCCTTCTTTCGCCAAGGTACCCAAGTCAGTGCTCGCAATGCATACCTCATCTCCTCGGGCCGCCAGTCCTTTCAGTGAAGGGAGCGGAAAAAGAATGGACCCCAATGACACACAAAGCGTTTGTGCGTCCTGACTGAGAAAGTACTCCTTCATGGCGTGCTCTGTTTGGCTGCCCAGCATTTTGCCATGAAGCTCAACAACCTGGCAGCATCACATGCGTGAGATTCACTATCGCCTCTACTGTCTACAGCTTGATCTTCTGACGCGTCAATGTCACCTCCAGCAGCACGGAGCTGAAATCTTGAAGGAGCGAAGACGCCTTGGGGATCTCATGCTGTGTCAGAGACTGAATCCCCTCGAGTGAATCCACCTATGTTTGATGTTTGAGATGTGTTGCTGAATGGCATGCCAGCGGAGGAGCCCTCTCTCGAGTTCTTGTGTTAAACTGTTCCGCCCAGCCAGACCCCCCGGAAGTGGCGCGAAGTTGGTTTTGGGGCATCCAACATCTCGACGAGGTAGAAACGTTAGAGATCTTAAAAACGTACGATCCCAGCCCGGAGTCTCGACCATGGCCCCTAAGCCGCCCCCGAGTCGCGATGACGCAGGTCTTCTTTGGAGGAAGAGGGTGGGCCGTGCGGTTGGGGGATGGGCGGCGTCTTTTCGGTGACTCTTTTTGCTTGGGAGTGGGAGGGAGAGTCATGCCCTATGTACTGGATCAGCACAGCATACTTGCTGTGGCAGACAAATCCTGACAAAGCGGACTATTAACCGATGACTGAGGTGGCGGCAACGCCGTGTTGGGCAAGGTGGTGCTTGGGCAATCGTGCAGCACCTGGCTGCCGAGTGCCCATACTGCGACTTCTGTGTCTGTCGGGCCCGCCTCTTCTTTCCGAGGCGGGGAATGCGTAGCCTTCTGCAGAGAAACAAAAAAGAAAGAGAGAGGAGGTGGAGGGAGAGAGACAGCGAGAGAGAGAGGCGGGAGAAAGGCAGCACGTCGCGCGCATCCTGTTTTGCCAGGACACGGGAGTTCGCAGCCGCCTCTGGCGCCTCGATCTTGACGAACATGTCCAGGATATGCCTCGTAGAGAAAAGACGGAGAGGTTACAGGGGCTTTCATGTTGTCGCAAAAACCGCAGCCTCCTCAAACTCACCTAACTGCCTCGAAGGTGCTTCAGCAAGCGAAACGGGTATGGGTTGCACTGCCGATCCTGGTTACCTGTCATTGCAGACGATGACAGCTCTTGAAGCAGACTGGTGCCATTGCTTCGCTGCAGAAATCCCCAGCTCGAGTATGTCCCTCCATCTGTCACTAAACGGAAGTCTCCCAGGTTGTGGCAGGCGCCTGTGCCTGTTCCTCCGGTGCGGCATAGGTGGATGTAGTCCTCAACATCTTAGTCACTGAGTGAGTCTGAATCCGTCTGATGGAGTGGGAGGAGAGAGCGAGAGAGCGAGAGAGAGGGAAACGAGGTCCTTGATCGCTTCACGCAAACCAAGCTTTGAAGTCATCTCCTCCGAAGCGCCAAGGCTCCTTGTGGGTCCTGGGAGCCCCAAATGGACGGCCATGTGACGCCGTGATGCTCCGGAGATAATCCATAAAAGCTTCCGACTCGATGTGCTTCCCCATGCTTCCCCTACCTACCTTGCATGCCTGAAATCGTGAGTTAGGGCTGCGAGCGGGGCCGCTTTCGATGTTGTCCTTTCTGTTTTCGGAGTGGTCAGGGGGGGTACGGGCGCCAGATTAGCCCGGCCATCCGTAGATTTACAATGGTTGCATGTTCCCAGATTTGGCCTCCCAGACATCAGTCAAGTGAGAGCAGGAGCTCTGGCCAAGGCTCCAGGGCGTTGGTTTGGGCACCCAGACCTTTGCTAATTTGGAAGCTCTGACAAGTAACTTACGGGCTGCTGTTTTTGATCGAGCCGCGTCCCTGAAAAAAGGCTTCTTTTCCCTCCTGTCTACAAAACTTCGAAACACAGCAAACTCCTCCCGCCCGCACGCCTCTTTGCCTGTCCACAATGCCATATGCGAGTAGACACAAGCCAACATAGTCCCCAACTTCTGTTTGGAGCTGTCCTGTCGAGCACCGGCCCCGCAGCTGCGCAGCATCCAGCACCTGCGGGGCTCACATTCCCTTGAGGGTGACACATTGTGACACCTCCACGACCCCCAATGATGAGATGAAGGCATGCTCCGCAAAACTGCAGGCCTTGACGTCAACCACGGAACCGGACCAATGCTTTATTTTTGGAATCTTGCTCTGGACGGCTGCATCCCAGAAGGCCTGCAAACAGGTTCTTCTCTTGATGACAGTTCAATCGTAGAGGTGCCCGGCAAGAAGCTACTTGCATGTAGCTGTGCTGTGGCAGATTTCTGGCCTTGAGCAGAGTGGCCCGTTCTCTCCACAGACCCAGAATCGCAAAATCCACATTGGCACAGCTGGACGACTGCCTAAAAGCTCCAGATCAGAATTCCTCGCCATGCCGAGACATGTCTTGAATGCCGGAATGCTGGCCAAAGTGCCTCAAGTTTGTCAGCTGCAGCCGATGTCCATCGAAGCCTGTTTGCTTTTCCAGTTCGAGCCTCACCTCCTGAAAGGGAGAGCTGGCTGAGATGGCGTGGAGAGACGAGTAAAGTAAAGTGGGGCACAACGGGGGAAAGCATAGGGAGCGCGAGAGGAAGAACACAATATTCGGCGATGACGCACACGACGAACATGCCAATCTCCTCTTCATCCAGTGGTCTGCCTGGCCATACCTTGGTGACACTTGCGCTTCGATCCTGAACAGTTCATCTTACACCCGCAAGCATGAAGAATCCTGGTACTGCTCCGCTCATGAGTCAGGTGTCGCAGTTACAGTTGCAGTGAATCAAAAAAGTCATCAGAATCATCATCATGAGCGTTTTCATGCTGGCCGTCGTTTTGCGGTACGATTGTGCTTTCCGCCTTGACTCCGCCTGTGGGCGGAATCACCGACCCTGGTACGCCCCTTAAGCCCAAACTCTCAGTCAACCTCGAGCTTTATGCCCATTCGATTCCGACCCCGAGCTAGACACACCTTCAAGCGCAGCCCTCTTACGGGGGCATGCAGGCATGCAGGGTACATGCATGCCGCCAGGGGGAGCATGTACGGCATGCCGGTATAGTATACGGTTCAGGGTTTTAGGGGCTAGTACTAAGTGACTACCGTCATGCTTGCATCTCTCTTTCTCGGCCATGCGTATGGCATCTGCTTGAGCAGCATGGCATGACTTCAAACGAATTGTGGCGATGATCTTCACTACGGTATAGTTACACAGTACGGCAGGTTGGCAGACATGTGGCGCTATCCGCAGACGGCAGCAGCTGGAGCTGAATTGCGACTGCCAGCTCTGCTTTACGGTCCTCGTGCGAGTAAGCTCTCAACAAGTTGTCCGATTCCACACATCAGAGGAGATCTGTCCTCATCTAGTGCCGGCGCGACGACCTGGGTCGATTCAGCTCAGCAAACCAGCGTCTGCGCCGTTGCGTCGCAATCAGCCCTGTCGAGCTTCTGCCGAGTTGCCGCTACAGGCTTCCAGCTGCCAAGTTGTTCAGAGCACCTGAATTTGTTTTCTTCGCGGTACAAAGAGATAACATTCTGCAAGCAAATGCCCTCAAGATCCCTCAAGGATCTTGCAACACATAGACACGGAAATGCAACAGCAGCTCTGTGGACTGCACGATGCGCTGCACACTCCATTGTGATGCAAGGAGGCGAGCTTGGCACTCAAAGCCTCGGGCACCGAGAACTCTTCAACAAGTCAGCAATTGCATTCATGGCTCGCCACAGCTCGCAAATGCAACGTCAGCCCATGGTTACTGGTTTGCATAGAAGAAGTCCCGGACATCAAAGCCCCATTAAAGATCTGCCTCCACTTCCTCGACGGCCGGGGAGTGCGAGAGCGTCCGGATCCTGAGATGCACCCGCTCCGAAGGCATCTCTTAGCTCTAGGCACTCTAGGCCGTACGGAACGTGTGCTGTGGAGTGCTCCGAATGCTCCGGGGGGCGTAAGCTGTGCCTCGAACCAGGAGGCCTTCATCTCCACCTCTACGGCTTCCAGCTGGCAGTGTTCAAGGCCCAAAAGCGCAGCCTGAAAGCAGCGCGCAAGAGCTGGTGGACAGGGCCGGGCAGAAGTGCATGGTGGGCTCAGTGTGGGATCAGCTTTCTCATGATGTCATACTTTCAAACCACTCTTTCCTAGTTGGTCCTAGTCTCTCATCAGTGTCGAGCAGCCATGCCGGTCTTGACTGAGGATGCCGTGGGAGGTGATTTGGTAGAGTCGACCGAGTGGAAGCGCACACTCACTGCAAAGGTCCTCCCAGCATGTTGTCTGGGAAGGGCCCGGCGCGGTCTTTCAAAAATAGCACTTGATAGCACTTGCTTTGAAACCAGCTGCCCTGGCTGAGGAAGCTAAGTCGAGCATAGCACAACAAAAAGCTGCCCTTGCACACAAACACAAGCACCAAAACTACACCCGCACCCACAGACAAACAGACACACACACACACACAGACACGCACACACACACACACAGACACACACAGAGACACACACACAGAGACACACACACAGAGACACACACACACACACAGAGACACACACACACACACACACACAGAGACACACACACACACACACACACACAGAGACACACACACACAGAAACACACACAAAACACACACACACAGAAACACACACACACACACACAACACACACATACACCCACACACACACCACACCACACACCCCCAACGAAACACACACACACACACACACACACACACACACACACACACACACACACACCACACACACAGACACACACAGACACACACAGACACACACAGACACACACACACACACCTACACACTTACACACCTACACACCTACACACCTACACACCTACACACACACACACCTACACACCTACACACCTACACACACACACACACAGACACACACACAACACACACACACACACACACACAGACACACACACACACACACACACACACACACAGACACACACACACACACACACACACACACAACACCCACACACACACACACACAGACACACACACACACACACACACACACACACACACACACACACGACACACACACACAGACAGACACACACACACACACACACACACACACACACCACACACACACAACACACACACACACACACACACACACACACACAGACACACACAAACACACACACACCACACACACCACACACACACACAACACACACACACACACACACACACACACACACACACCACACCACACACACACACACAGACACACACACACACACACAGACAACGACACACACACACACACACACACACACACACACACACACACACACACACACACACACAGACACACACACACACACACACACACACACACACACACACACACAACACACACAACACACACACACACACACACACACACACACACACACACACACACACACACACACACCACACACAAACACACACACACACACACAAACACACAAACACACAAACACACACCAACACACACAAACACACACACACACACACACACACACAAACACACAAACAGACACACACAGACACAAACACACAAACACACACACACACACACACACACACACACACACACACACACACACACACACACACACACACAGACACACACACACACAAACACACACGCACACACAAACACACACAGACACACACAGACACACACAGACACACACAGACACACACAGAGACACACAGACACACACAGACACACAACAGACCACCACACACACACACGACCACACCAGACACACAACACCCAACACAGACACACACACACACACACACACCCCACACAACAACCACACACCCCCACCCACACACACACACACCCCAACGCACACACACACACACACACCCACACACACACACACACACACACACTCACACCCACACACCCACACACACACACTCACACTCACACTCCCACACCCACCCCCACGCGCACGCGCACCCGCACTTCGCAGGCCTCGTTGTGTGTATAATGAAATTCTGGGGGCTTTTTGTATTTTGGCATCCACTTGGTAGGACAACAACTGCGAAAGTTCTTGATCTTTCACACAAACCAACATTGTCTATCGTCCTTCACCCATGGCTGAGTCCCCCAAAAGAACCAAAGTTCTTACTTTCAAGGCTGTTCGTCAGCCCTGGCGGTGCATGGACCTTTCAAGAACAATGAATGGTGGCATCACCAGGACCGACCCGTGTCGTTGCCAAAGCTTGGACTTTCATGGCTTTGAGTGACACCACACCTGCCAGATTTCTCCCAACAATCGACACGACTGCTTTAGCAGCGTTATCTTACGATTTGCATCAGGGTTCCGCATTAGAGGGGTGCAATGAGTACAGCACTAGTTCACTGAGCAACGCTTTCCTTGGTGTTGAGCTGTGGTGGGTGGCATTGGTGCTGAAGCTAGCCTGAGAGCAAGTGCCAGACAGGCTCGCCATGTAACAAGTTGCACAGATGCAGCACTCCTGCCCCAGGGCCGAGCCTCCCAAGGCGCGCAGTGGGTCGGAGAACAGATGAGGCTGTTTTGCGACTCCTTTGCAATTTCAAGAAGTTGCATGGCTCGCTGACATGCACCACCAGCCATTTTATGCAAGTCTGGTCCTTGTATCGGATCGAATCAAGCTGGATGCCGCGATCAAACTCAAAGTGACGGTAGAACTTCAGCTTCTCAGCAGACAGGACGAAATAGCAAAAGACCAACACTGCGGATGCCGCGTGAATAATAGCTGTGGGTAGAGACACGTCAATTCCGACATTTTACGCAGCTTTTGCTGGCCCTGCTGCCGCGACACCTTCTTTAGGGCTCGGGTACGATGCAGGTGAAGCAAGCAGCCATGGAGGACGGCTCTGACCTGCTCGGCCAGCGCTGCCTGAAGCAGGCTGATTCAGCACGGAAAGGTGCTGTCACTCTGTACTTGCAACGTGCCGTCCGACCGAGTCCGAAAAAGCCCTGATCCCTGATCTCATGACACAGCTTTCTTCGTCCAAAATACATATCTTGCTTTCGGCACAGAGGTGCTCTCCTTGGCTGCGGCCAGAACAGTCTCAGGATTGTTTCTACGGGCTGGCCACGGCAGGCACAACTGCACTACATGCAACATGTTCAGACGCCCAAATTTCATGACATTCCTGCTTGATTGACCTGCCCATACAGACTCCTTCATTAGCGGGATGCTTGTGCGTTCATGTAGACTCCTGTGGGCGGTGTCGACCGATTGAGATCTGTTGAAACGCCGGTGTTTCCGGCAGGCATCAGAGGAAAGCTCTTCAACCCGTAGCCCTGCAAAAGCCTTGCAATACTCTGATCAGACCGTACGCACTTCAGGCGCCCTTTGATATGCCACTAGTATCGCATGTTACTTACCCTGTAGTACTCTTACTGCACCCCACAAGCCCCCGATAGTCTTACGTAATACTGTATGTGCACATGAATGCGCCCCTAACATCCCCTAACCCTAATCTTGCCAAGCATCCCCTAGGCGCCGGACTTCAAAGTCCACGGCATAGGCAAGAAATCCCGAAGCCACGGTCGCTGCCTCGGCTCCCACCTCACAGGTACGGAAGATGAGGGATCATGAGGGTAGTGGCTACCGAACAAGAAATGTCTTCCGGTCTCTGCCTGGGCAGGCTTGAGCACGCGCCTTGCCAGTGACATGGCAACAGTTCAGTCCCTCGATGCGAGCATCTCTCAGTGCTTTCCCGTCCCGGACTCAGATGAGTACAGAGAAGACCTCGGAGACGCTGCCAAGTCGCTGCTGGATCTTCTCGGTGTGCGCCGCCCGTGACCGAATGCCGGTCACGCGAAGCCAAAGTCCATCGAAGTGGAAAGGTTCCAGCACGCTGCTGTCCTAGAGCGCGATGCGACTTTCCTACATCTATACGTTTTCATGCTCAGTCATGGCCATGGGCCTAGAAGATTGCTGAAAGGAGCGGCTCCCGCTCAATCGCAGTAGAGAGTCTGGTGGCCGGATGGTAAGTGATGTGCCACGTACGTCTGGTACGGTTAAGGCCTCCCAAGGATGGCCCAACATGGCCCAACTGTGCGTGATATTATGAAAGCGCCGCTACCCTCTAAACTGAAACTACAAGCGTGCTGATGCGTGCTGCGCCGGCGCAGGGGGCACATCTGCACCCGCCCGGCCGGAACGGCGGCCGGCGCCTGTTTGGGTCGGTGTGGGTGGGAAAGCTGAAAGAGGCGGCGGCGACGATAGCCAGACGGCGATCGCCGCTAAGCTTGTCGCTTCGCACATGAACATGTGCTGCGCGACAAGCGCCGCTCTCCCTAGCACTTTTGCGTTCATGCGCTACGCGCGCCCGGGCTGCAGTCCGCCGAAAATCCGGGTAGGCAATGCGAGAGCGCATTCTGCACCCGCGCTCGGCTTGATCTAGGCTCCATCTCCCGGTCGGACTCGACGAGGGGCGCCTGACTCCGCCGAGCTTTCACGTGGTCAACCTGGTCCTCCTGCAGCCGAAAAAGACGCCCGGCGTCGGGACCTTCTGGCGGGGGTGCCGGCGCCTGCGACGGCGAAGATACCGCCAAGGGTGGCTCCACTAAGCCAGTGACAGTGATTGTGCCGGCGCAGTCGTCATCGATCGTTTCCTGGCCGGGCTCGTCGATCGTGTCGTGACCGCCTCATCACAGGGGTGGGGGGGGGGGGGCCCAAAAGAAACGCATGGGCGGCGACAAGTCGTGCACGCGTCTACATCGGCACTGCCGCGACGACGCCGAGCGCCGAGTCGGTATTGGCCAGCACCGAAGATGCGGACAGGAAAGAAGACATTGCGTCGGCGACGAGAATGTCCATACACAGAAAGCTGAAAAGAGGCGGCTTCAGCTACGTCGATCGACGCCGCTAAGCTTGTCCCTACGCAGGCCACGCACATGAACATGTGCTGCACCACATGATCAAACAAACACACGCACACAGCGTTCAGTCCTATCAGTCATGTTGTGGCGCCTCGAGCTTCTCTGCTTGCAAGTGGTACTGCAAGGCTTCTAGAAACCTTGTGACAATGTGAGGTGAGGGTGCAGGTAAGGCTGCACTGCAAAACTCGACAGCCAAGCAACCAATCTTGAATCTGCGATTCTGCAACGGGGGGTCCATACTCTGATGGAGCTGTGCCACGCTGGATAATGTTTGCGTACCTTTCATGCGATTAAGATCGTCGCGCAATCACACCAGGAAGTACCTAGATGAAGGCTGCTGGACATGACTTGCCAGGAGGCCCATCAAGGACGATGAAATCTTCCAAGGTGTCCTCAGATCTGGGCATAACATTTCACAACCACGGATCCTAGTCCTGTCCGTGTGCGTGTGATTGCCCTGATCATGGAGAGGACTCCGGAGGGGTTTCGCAAACATGGGAATCCCTCAGCCGAAGCACATCCACTGTCAGCCGACCGTAAGTCACAGACGTCGCTTTCAACATAGAACGCAGGACGATTCCGGGACCAGGGCACGGGTCTCACCACGCTTTCAGCACGCGTGCAACTGGCAAGGCTAGCTTCGGCTTGTCAAAGACTTCTATGGCCGCCCAGGAAACGACATGTCCGAAGCAAAAAGCCGGAAAACATCCAAAACATGTGACGCGGAAGCAGCCTTCTGATGCCCCTTGCACTCCGGGGCTCCAGTCGGCTCTGAACACAGGGACCAGCAAGCACCACCGGTGAGCATTGGGCGCTCATCCTCTTGGGGCGAATCACAAAACATTCTTGACAGCCTGATGACGACTGCTCTCTGGCGATCTACCATGCAGATCCCATCCTGCGTGGTAGCATGTGTTGTTCCAGCGGCTTGCTGGAAGCCCCACCTGCATGAGGCTGTGGCCAGGACCGGCATGGTGCAACAGGGGAAATCTTGCCACCGGCACCACCCGCCTATATGGCAGCTGCTGGATCTAAAGAGCCTTGTCATTGTAGGACCAGCATAAAGCGGGGCTACAACAGTTCATAGCATGTGCATCATTGCTGGCGGGCTGCTGGAGCCCCACATCAAAAGCGAACTCCTGGAAAAATGGCAGCCTTAGTCCCACCAGTTTTTGTCGGGGAAAGTGCAAGTCATGGCGAAGGAGGGAGCAAGAGTTCGACCGTAGCCAGGGAGCGCTGCGAACCGGCGCCGCACCGCCTCCAATTCAGGCCACCAAGCTTGAGAGCACGGCCAACTCATACCCCCAATTCATCATACAGATATCCAGCGTGCATCATACGCTCGCATGCGCACACGCTCTATCGACATTCATGCTGATGCTGCGTCGTCGCGTGTCGCTACGTGCTGCAGGGAGAGACTGTCGCACGCAGCGTGTGGGCCTGGCTGTGGAACTTTCGAAGTGATGTACACAGCCGCGTCAACTCTGCAGCAACATCGTGCATGCTGTGTGCCATCACCTGCGAAAGGCGAAGCCAACATTTTCAATATGCCACGCTTCCAACAACTAGCCAGCTGCAACCAAGGCCTCGAATTCTACAGTGTATGAAGCTGAAGAGGCATCTGAAAAGATCTCCGATAGTCCTCGTGGCACCAATAAGGCTGGAGGCAGGGCTCCATCTGGTACACTGAGCACAGCATGCAGCATAGAGGATCCCTCCACCAAAGCTTTGGCCATGTTAAACTTGCGGGTTTCTTGCACTTCCTCATCTGTCCTCTTCTGAAGCCATCTCGTACATCCTCATCATCGGAGTCGGATGCAGCCTGCGGTCGGACAAGGAGTTGTTTCCCTGGCTGCAGCACTGTCGCAACCAGCAGCATGTCCTAGCCTTCGCTTCAAGTTCCAGCTTCTCCATGGCCTCTAAGAAGTCCGTGACCAATCCACTCCGCTGTTGACTTGCTGGTCGGAGTTGGATGCACGTGATCACCTCCAAGTCGTGGATGCCCATGCAACTTGCCATGTGAGACGCGATGCTATACCAATGCCACATTAAGGCTCAAGCAATGTCGTTCTTTGCGACACCGCAGGCCTGCCAGGACCATGTTCACCGCACCTTTTGTGCCCCCTTGTAGCCGATTACAGCCCTGACAGGTCATGGGATGCCAATGTGACAATGTGCCATAGCTGCCATGGCTGCCTGGTGCAAGGCTTCGGCGAGCATGTCTGCCAAGCGCAGCGGCCAAAAGCGGCCATGCGAGCAGTGGAAGTTGCCCACCTGGCTCTGCTCTGCTCTTCTGAGGGTGCCTCCAACCTTTTCTTGCCTAGAGACCTCAGCAGAAGTTTCCCCCACCACGCGATCTAGGCAAAAGCGCTGTAACGGTACGAATCCTGCTACCGCAGTCACTACCTGTGTAGACGCCGACCGCACATGACCGCACCGACTTAGTAACATCGTCTCGCATGCAGGCGCTGCAAGACCCCGCTGTCGGGATAGCTATGAAGGTCAGATTGCTTGGGCGAATCTATTACTTTCGGTATGCTCCGACAAGGAATTTCTCAACCGAAAATGGGCTTGCCTTGCTTCGTAGGTCGAGGTGAGCCAAGACCTTTGGCCTAGGCTAGGAAGCATGTGGGTCACTGGTCGCTCACACATCAGGCATGTGACAGGTGTGCAGAGCCTTCGATACATTTTACAAAGTCGAATCACAACTTGATGCGTTCTTCTTGGCTTCGCTTGCCCATGGCCCCCCTGAAGTGCAAGGGAGCTGCTGAGGTTCCAAAAGGTCACGTTCGAGCGACACCAGCTTCCATTCCCTCTCACCCCGTTGGTCACAGGTCTGGGCTTCGTGCACAACCTTTCAGCGCGGGACATAAGAGTAGGGCGCACTTTGCCCGCGTGAGCCGCACGTACTGGCAAGCTTCAAGAACTCAGCACCTGCATGAAACACCCATTGACTAGTGTATGTCAAGGCGCGACGCCGATGATGAAATACCTTGCTCAGTTGACAGAGGTGGGAAACATGGGCAAGTATAGACGTCTCCGGCACGACATGCTGGCTAGTGCTTGCTCAGACACTGCTGAAAGAAAGGCAAGTGCCCCCACCGCCGCAGCACAGCAGTGCCTAAGTGGAGCGGCAGAACAATCTTAAGAAAGAAAACCACAGTGGTGGGGGCGGGGGTGGGTGGGCTGATTGTTCGCCCACCTCCTTTGAGTAAGTTTAGGGCAGTTGAGGGGCATGGTGCGTGCATGGTACTTAAACACGGAGGCAAGGGGTCCCGGGTGGTCAGAGCCTTCCAGATTCCCGAGCCTTCCTTTGGGGGTTCCCAGGGTAACTTGTAGAAATCGGAAAGCGAATGTACGTTCCTGGGCTATCCTGGGCTGGTTCATGGAAGCTCGGGAAGCTCCAGAAAAAGCCGTGAAACCCTTAGCCCTAAACTCTCAGGCCCCCGTCACCTGCCTCTGACCTGTGACTGCTCCAGGCTACCGCACAGGCTATACTATGAACATCTATGAAGACTGGTCTGTGTTACAGGCCAAACAGCATTCTCAGTGATGAGGTTTCAAGTTCAGACTACAAAGGTGGAGTCGGCAAACATGCAGTCGACCCCAGGCAGTGTTGAGGAAACAACCATCGGGGGTCATGAGCCGAGAAGCTGTGCAGGTTGCTTGTAGCTTCCAAGACGGATCGCAAGTTTTGCTCATGGGCGACCTCGGCCAACCGTCCAGCCAACCCTGCTCGCGTGTCGCTAGAGGTTTGCTTCAAGGCTTGAGCACACTCTCATCTTTCAAGTTGAATTTGCAAGGTGGTACCTTCTGAATTGCAAAACTGGTCATCTGCGGCTCTCACCCTTCCAAAACCGAAAAGCTACTGAAGTAGGTGGCCCTGCGCAGCTGGAGAAGTCGATCTCGAGCTTCACACTGTACACCAACCTGGCTGCATCCCGCCATTTCGAATGTCGAAACTTTAATATAATCTATAACATAAAATGTATGATATAATCTATAATATAGCCTCCGGAATTTTGATGCAACTGGTGTGCATCCAAGCGGCGCTGGTCCTTCTCTTGATGCTGTGCCTGGGCTGGCTGCAACGGGCGCATTCCGGTGATGGACTGCGTAGGGCGGGAAGCTGCAAAAGTGCTCGGGGGCTGGCGCTTCGGAAGGTCACTCCTACAGAGAGTTGAACATGTAGCGAGCCAGAGCAACATCCGAGCAATTCAATCGAGAAACAAAACGGAACATCCGTGTTTGGCCTTGGTGACACGTTGAGGATGCTCACCCGTGCCGATTCAATGCCAGTGATGACGTGTAGGCTGTCCTGCACTTACATGATGATTTCAGATTCATTATTCAATATTCTGCGGACCGTGCATTCAACCTTTGAAACTTCGCATAGTTTCCTAGCTGAGTGTGGTGACTGTGACAAGTAGGGGAGGATCGTACAACTGCACTCACTCATGTTTGAATTTGCTGCAGTCCGCCAGCAATGCCACCAGGTGGGTGGCACCGTTGCCTGCAGCGCACAACACGTTAACAACGTGCATCCCGGATGCATCCCCAGCATTCCAGGGCTTGACGAGTGAAGGCGCGGCCCTCTGCACTGCCAAGCTGCGCTGGATGGCTCCGAACCGATCGACCACCTCGAGCTCTTCCCAGACCATGAAGCCTTGCTTGCTCCTCGGCGTCATGATGTGTCATGCGGCACCACAACAACTCCCTCAGCTGTGTACGGAAGGTAAAGGATTTCAAAACAAACAACAACGCATCAAAGCCATGACGAGTCTTCCGCCAAGCCACTCCTGGCTTGGTTGAGAGAGCTGCCACGAGTGGCACTCGCCACTGTTGATGCTGCTGGTCGCAAAAACTCGAGCTGGCCGTTTGACAGTCACGCCCCTTGTGGCAACGACACAGAGCTTGCAGAAAACCTAACGACACAAGCACAACATAACTCCCGCACTGTGCAAGCACGGCGCCTGAAGATGGCTTCACTTGCATCCTTAACAATCATTGGGGGCATGCAACATCCGCAAGCAGATTTCTGGGTGGAACACAGTGGCCCGACCTTTAACCGATTGGCACCATGATAGACACTGCCAACCCTGTTCAACCTCTCTACCAGGATCGCCAGTCCAAACCGTGTCGAATGGAGGATATGCAGACCCTTGGTGCATTACGGCCCTTTGTTTCTTGTTCACGTTTGTTGGCATCGTTTCATGCACCGGCGGGTATCAGGTCCGAAGCCAGGCTATGGCTAGGAAGCAGGCCGTTGGGCGAAGGTATGTCGTGTGCGCTCAAACTGCGGTGGGGGAGATGAGTCTCCTTTCTGCAGCCTGAGCTCGACAGCAGCCCAGTCAGCAAGGCCTTTCTGATGAAGAGACCAGATGAGCTGATGAATCGTACCTGATTATGCGCAGCTTCTAGCCCCAGGCTGCAAAAACAACCTGCGCAAAGCAACGCTTGTTAATGGAGGACAGCCGCGGGATTCCGCGGAAATCGGTGCTAAGACCTGAAAGTCCATGGTGTAGTCCTTGGTCAAGTATTGATACTGCAGCTTCATGTGTGCGCATTGTCACATGAGCAGTACAGGCCGTTCATACTAATGGCTGACCACTGTGCCGAGGTTCTTTCTTCGACTTCAGCTGCCACATTCGGACATTTTTAAATTCCAGGCTCATCAGGTTGTAGTGCGACGCAATCTTCTTCAGGATGTGGACAAATTCGGAAGCACAACGATGACCTTGGTCAAAGAGTGCCTTGATAATCGCTTGGGTTAACGCTTCGCTTCACCGACATCCAGCCATAACAGTTCCCAGCCATGCCATGAACTAGGGCTGGAGTTGTTGACTCTTGCCGTCCCCCAGTGCCAGTAAATAGGACCCTACAGCATGTGTGCAGTGCTTGCAGACGCGATCATGCTGGCGATTCTGGCCTCCATGCTGATGGAGCCAGCCGCTCTCATCTGTAATGTCCAGGTGGCAGCGGAGCAGCGTGGAGTTGCCACCTCAACGTGCTGGACTGCGCCGAAGTTCGTGATTCTGTGCATATGTATGTAAGCATACATGCCTGCATCCGTACATGCAGAGGTATATGTATGTATATATATATACACATACCCGTGCATAGTATAGTATAGTATATATATATATGAATAAGCCAGAATGCTTTATGTAAGTGAACCAATATGCATAACTGTGTACACAAGCTTTGAGGATGGTTGCTGCACGTTGCTAAAGTACTGATTCTGAACACGATTCTGCTGAGTAGCTGAGCAGCTGCCCCTGCTTGGTTTGTAGATGCTAGGCTGAGGCAGCCCCGGTGCTTCGATCAAGTGCTTCTCTTGGCCGAGTTGCAAGCAGGAGCGGCAGGAAGATGATGCAGAGTGGATTCGACAACCTTTAGACAGCGAACGTCACGCAGCGCGGTGCAGCATCTCACAACTACAGCGAAATCTGCAAGAGTCGGCATTGGGTTGCATAGGGTCATTAGTCTCCTTGAGTGCTGAAGCACAAGTCTAAGAATCCCAGAAGTCGTTTCTAAACGTCCTGGCAGCGGACCATGGAGTTTCCAAGAAGATGGGGCAAGCCTAGCCACGGGCAGATGCATCTCTCTCGTGCACAAGGACTCTCTCAGCTGTCAGCGGTGTTCACAAGGCAGCCATGCTCACAGCTAAAGAGCCACATGGTGAGGCATTTAGATGGCATCTAGATTTCGCCGGATCATGCACAGGTGGAACATGGTGGAACAAACAAACAGCTGCTTTACATGCCTCGAGCTTCCAGCTCCACAAGATCGGTTTGCAGTGTCCGCATGTCCTGGCGTCAGGATGATAACAACAGATTGGTGCTCATGATGCTTGGATCGTCGCGTCGTGTATCATGTCTCCACAGATGCGTAAAGCACAGGCACAGTAGGTTACGCATGCATTCTGCGCCCGACCCTTTGAACACAAAATCGGCACGTGTACAGCATCGCCTCCAGCGTCGGTGCCTCCACTCGGGGGCGGAGGTTGAAGTGAAGTCGCCGAGTGCCAGATGCACCCCGAAGCACCTGGCACAGGTGTGACCCTAAGTCCTAAACCCATCGATGCAAGCTAGGACGCACAACATGGCTGCGGAGTGCTGCTGATCCCACGAGCTCCCAGTTTCGTGGCACTGCTCCCGCACTACCGACGTCAAGGTCTCGCTTCGGTTTTTGACATCTTCCAGCTCTCTTTGCCAGAATTCCAAGTAAAGAGCTCTAAGTGGAGGTGCTGCTGAGGTATGTTGAGGGTTAAACTGTTAAACACCTTCAAAGCAACAGCTCGCCCGTTCGTCCTGGAGAATCAGCTTATGTGCTTTGGTGTCCAAATGTAACTACGCAACTTAGCATCAACTTAGCTGCATGGTAGCCCAAGCTCTGCTGGTGCTTTGCCAGTGTGCCAAGCGCTGAAGGCTGAAGGCGCGCCTGCACTTGTTCCGGTAGCCCCAGCAGTGATAGCTGGCTCAGCACTTCTTGGACCCGGTCCTCATTTGGGATTCTTTTTCAAGTGTCACTCGATTTTTTGGTTGGGGGCTTCCTCCTATCAGTCCTATCAGAAATCCACAGATGCAAAAAGTGTCTGTACAGAGAACCCTCCCGAATTTAACCATCTTGCGACAACGACAATGGCTCGAACATCCGATCACAGCGAGCAATCTAGCAAGGCCAGCCTATCCGCAAGAGCAGCTTAGGTTCCGAGGGCAAGCTGTCCACGACATCTGCGGGCTCCAAGATGTCCTTACGATCTGATTTTCCATACGACAGTCGCTGGATTACTAACCACGAGCCAGTGGCCATGCGGGCAGCGAGATGAGAATAGCTCCGGCAGCCTGCTAACCTGCAAAAGAAACAAAAAGCACTGCATCACAGGAGGCTTGCTTCTGAAGTTGACCTATGTTGGCCGAGCGGCGCAGTCGACGATGGTCCACCCTGGTTATCGATGCAGCAGCTGGTGCTCACATGAATATCGCCTCACACCATGCAAGGTGTGGATTCTATTCCCCCTGAACCTGCTCTCGCATTGACGTAACTGAGCACGTGACCATTGGCGGGGAACTTTTGGAAGAACTCTCTCGAGCTCTCTGCAGTCTTGATCAAATGCCTTGATCTTGAAAAGTCGCATTCTGATCTTGAACCCATGCCTGCCTTCAGTACAGCATTCAAGCCTAAAAGCCTCCGAGCGTCAACCTCTGTTGCATGGCGCGGAATTCCCGAATGGAGGTATTCGCCGGGCAGATTTCTGCCTGACATCGCACTTCTGCTGACCATCTGCCTTCAGTGTTCCGCTTGCTGCATTGCTTGCAGTGGTTTGGGGCTGTCCCGTGCCCTTCTGCCTTCAGCACAATCACGTCTGTGTCAGGACGGACACATCCCATCGCCTAGACAAGCCCAGACTCAATGCATCGTGCATGGCACTGTCTCAGACTTGTTGACTCTTACAATTATAATCACTACAAGTATCGCATTGAGATTATCCTGAACACATGCATGGCAACAGGAACGAAACTGGTACGAGACCGGCCATGACCGGCCCTTAGAACAAGCCATGCAGGCTTTATTGCACTCGTGGCTCTCCCTATGTAATTAGAAGGCCAAACCACAAATCGCAAAGAGCTAGCGATTTGGACTCGCAACCCCAAAATTACTTGTGGAAACATGCCCAAATCACAAATAGCACGATTTGGGTTTTGAGCCGCTAACAGAAGATCCAAATCGCCGTGTAAGTTGCTTACGCGCTGCTTATATGTGGGCGCTGCGGGATGCAACTGTACACGTCTTGGTAGGCCTCCAAAGCAGCACTGCTCCCTCCCTATCTCGGTTTCGAGTTTGCAGGGTTTCGGCCTCAAGTAGTTGATGTTTTTGCGGCTTGGGGGCTTTTGGTCATCAGGCACTGGTCCCCAGGCAAGGGGTGTTCATCGCTGGGGAAGGCATTTTGCCGAAGCCTCTTCGGGGGGCTGTTTGGAGCCTGGTCTAAGCCAACGCACAACCAATTGACCCGCAGGTTTTGCTTGTTTTCAGGTGCTTCGCTGTTCTTCACGGATCGGGGGGGTGGAGGGGTGGGGGATGGGGGGCGGGGGTTGGTTGCGACCATGTTCCTAGCCATGCCCAAAACACCGGTATTTACAGCGTTTTGGCTCCTCTATACAACGTGCTCTGTCACGAACCTTCTGCAAACATGCCCACAACACTGGAATGTTCAGCGTGTTTGCCTTGCATATAGAAATACATTGCAAGAGTATGCTTGGTGTTTCCGCAACCAGACGCGCTAACTATTCATTCTTTTTTGGCGAACATGCCGCAAACACTGCTAGCTACAGCGTTTTTGCTTGATTCTACAACATGCAAGACCGCGGGCACAAATCTTCGCAACCTATGATGCAGCCAAAAACCCGTAAACTTCAAAAAATGATAATATGCACTGTATCCGGAAAACCGTGAAGACGTGTTTGCGAACGACCATCAGACCTCAAACCAAAACGTGGTTTTGGCCTGGCTAAAAAACAGAAAACAAGCTTCCCACAGTCACAAACTTAAGAAAAAAGGCTCCAAAACTTGGGCAAGTGCGCGAGGTTAGCCCTTCCCCCAAAACAATCTGAAGTCGAAAGCGTCGTTTTCTCTCGGAAAAAATTCAAAATATATACCGGAAAAAACCGTGCGCCTCTGGAAAAAGCCTTGCTGCTACTTGCCCAAACCTAGTCAAGAAAATCGTGTCCTCTTCAGCCTACACAACCACATTCCAAATCGCTCACGATTTGGCTCGTGATTCTAAATCCGATTTAAAATCGCTAGCGATTTTCCATGTAAGCCCTAAGCTGCATATGCCGACTCTGCATGCCTGCACGCAAAGGTCTTCTGGACGGTAGCCAGTGAAAGCGGCAAGAACATCTTGGAACTCTCGGCAAGGTCCTTCTTCCAGGACGCAAAGCTCCACATCGCTTACTTGAGTACAACGTTGCAAGTATTTCGAAGAGAGTCTGAGTGCCTTTCCTTCTGGACTAGTAGCCAGGACGCCCCGCTTGTCCAACACTTCACACTGGAGATGTATAGCAGCATCTGCCTGCAAATAGCTTCCGGCCTTCAGGGAAACTGTGCGTATGCATGCCAGGAGCAGCTGTCATGCTGACTTGTGCGGGCATCGAGCTCGTTGCAGCGAAGAGTCGTCCAGTGCGTGTTCCTGAGTGTTTTCTCTCCATCTACGCACCTGCAAGCGGAAAAGGGCAGACCAATGTGGAGCGGGTAGCCAGCAAACAGTTGTCAAGCTTCTGCCAAAGTCTAATGAAACAGAAGATGCCCGCACAACCGGACGTATCAGACACGATGCAATCACAGCCGAGATTGCCTCCTCAGCCGCCGGTGCAAACAGATTGGCAGGGTACTTGGCAGGGTAGACGGTCTGACACAAGTCACGCCAATAGGTTGGCGTATGGGGCTGGTGTACCTCACCAGGTCGTTTTTACAACATTTCGCGACACTTGCGTATGCATGATTGTTAAAGTTCGGAGTTTAAGGTTGACAGTTCAAGAATCTAGAAGCTCACGAGACAAAAGGCTGATGGAGCCATGTCTATGCTGTTCCGATGTGGGGGCTGGTCACCGCTTCAAGTCCCCGCGAGAGCTGATGGGCCATCGTAGTCTCGGGCTGCTTTGGGGAGGTGTCAGCCTCAACGACCGGACAGTTTGGAAAGCATTGCAACAAGATTATGACACTTCAGAACGAGCACCCCGGGCCTTGCAACTGGTTGGGGACATATTGCTCGCGCTTCCGTGCCCAAGGATGTCGGAGTTAGTTTGATGACTTCCGCTTCGGACTGCATCATCCTGCCCATGTTTAGTTGCGAACCAGGCATAGGAGGATATGAGGACTTACAGTCAAGGCTGCTGGATCACAGCCTCTGACTGCTGGCTGCAGAGATGATCGGCTTGCCGAGGTACAAAGGGCTGCGTGTCAGCCTCCGATTTCAGAAATGTTTTACATGGACGTGCTCGGGATACTCAAAGACGGCTGCCAGAAAACAAAGCTCCCTACCTCATCGGTGGCAACTTGGACGACTTCTCGTGTTCCGCAATCGCTTTCCTGAAAGCCAGGGCAGACAAGATGACACCAAGGAAATGTGAGATCTTTCAACTTTGATAGCACCAGCTTGACAGGCCAGACATCTCGAAAATGAGCTGCCAACGGTCGATCTACTCTCTTGGCATGCTCGTTGATGAAGAGTCTCCCTGTAGCTTGGACTGGGTCACTGTCAAGATTCATTCCAGAGATCGAAGCTTTCCATTCCTCAGACTTCTGAGAACCGGACTGCCGATCCGAGATTTCTCTCCACTTGTCAGAGTTTCTCCACTTCTGGAATCCCTGATGCACATGCAGCGTGCCAGAATCGTGAGCGCTCCACATAAGCCCTAACAAGCCCTCAAGGGCTCAAGGCTCTAAACCCCGCCTGTGGAGAGAAGAAAATGGCACGAGAACTGCGCTCACTGTGCTTGCTGAAGACGTAGTCGATGCCCAACCAAAGGTCTGGACACCTGGGTCATGAGGGCTGCGCAGATTCTGTTGCTGTAGGGCTTCAGGGGTTCATGTGTTCTGTGTTGAGATGTGTCGAGTGTGTTAATTGAAGTCTACTGATCAGCCTGAGGCCGTCGCTGCTCCACGACTTCACGTGTGGCCTCTACACCGTTGGGGGCAAAAACGCATGAACACGTCCTCAACCCAAAAAAATCTTGCATCAAACACAATACACGTTCCCACATCTGACGCAGCACGCCTGCTGACAGCGCTTTGGGAAGAGTGATCTCCAGACCGACTCCTGCTTTTCGGAGGGCTTGCATGGGCAGGTGCAACTTTAGGGTTTCAGATAGCTTCGTGAACAAAACTGTAAGTCTCGGCGTGTCATGATGATCATGTTTCAACATTAAGCAGTGTCCACGACAACTCCGAAACTGTTGCATGAGCTCTCCATGACGTGGCACTGTAGGAGGATGAGCTGGGTGAAGATCGCCACATCCTGCCGGCCTCGGTCTCGTCGAATATTGGAAGCAAAGTCCCAAACCACAACCAGCAAAAGCGACAAAGGCATATAAGATAGCTGATAGGACTTGGGGGATTCTTGAAGCCTTAAACGGAAGGAGTGAACTCGATATTCCCGGCTAGACTCAAGTCAAGCACACAGAGAGAGACTTGCGGGCCAGGGTGCTCTTGCTTTTGCTGAAAGCCACTTTGACAAAGAGCTGCTCAGAGAATGACCCCCTCAGCACCTCTGCTTAGAGGCAAATGCTGGCATCCATATATCAGGACCGAGCGCCACTGAAGGCAGGATGACCACTGGCAGACGTGCGATGCCGCAGCCAATGCCTCCTCTGTGTCATCGCACCCGGGAAGATACACAAAATCCTGGCTCTGCACTGCCTTGGCAAATGCGGGTCAAAGGCCACGGCCTTGAGATTCGCGGTTTACATCCACGCATGGAAGATGCCTCCTCGATCTCCTTCAGGCGCCTTCGGATACCAGCACAATGCTTGCTCCAGGCCTGCACGTGGGAGGAGTGCAAAATTTTTGCAACTAAGGCACCCATGGGGGTTTACGCGATATAGGGGTGATCCCGTTACAAGCACCCAAGAGGAAACTGAATTCAGATTTGTGAACTCTCTCGGCCTCCAAGGGACTTTGCGAAAGCCTCTTCCAGACACCTCGGACAGTTAAGGCACAAAGGGACACACGAAAGTATCCCAGGATTCTGTAGATGTCGCAAGCACGGACGAGCTGCCCAAGTGATCTGAATAGGTCGCAAAGATGCTATGCTCCTGGATGCAAGGTTCACATGTTGAATCTGTGTGCTGAACTTCCAAGCAGGTGCGGCTCCTTTTCCAAGCCCTCTTCAATGTTGTGTCCTTCCGCTTCGTGAAGGGTCGTGAGGCTTACAGTCAGAGGTCGAGATGGTTGCCGAAGCATTGGTGTGAACTGTGGTGAATTGGGCTCGTATCCATGCAGTCAGGGTGCTGTTCCAATTTACAATCGATGCCACCAGGTCTTCTTTGGTTGTTGCACCGGACCTTCCAGCGGACCTTGCACAGGCGCTCGCTGTTGCCACCGAGCGCCATCGAAAACTTCGACTCCACAGCCTACGTTTTGCAGCCAAGGGTCCTATCGTCTGCGCTCTCCATCTCGTGGTCTGCGATCATGTACACGAAGTGCCACATAAGCTCATCCTGCTCTGCCATCCTGGGCACTCAGCTCATCATGTCCTACGACGCTCTGCACGACTTGTCCCCTGCAAAGCTACGCCTCCCCAGGTCCTGCAAGCCAGCACAAAGTCTTCCCGGGATAAGGAACTCTCTGCTTCTGCGTGGACAGAGCTTTTGAACCTGATGCTATGCTTGGCCGGTGCGGGAAGCTCAGATCAATATCAGGTCTAGTCAGTGCCAAGGTTGAGGACAAATTGCAATGCCTCTTCTTCCATCACATTGCAGATGCGTGGCAGCTTTTGCACGAGCTTCTTCATTTTGACATTTTCGAATTGGAAGAGTTCCCTGAGCTCAACATTGCAGTCATCCTCCATGGCCTTCCACCACTCTTCCATCCTCACAAGGCATGCAGCGTGCCAATAAGACACTTGGGCAGGTTAAAGGCTTCACTGAACCTGCCAAGGCCTCCAGCCATAGGCGTATGGGGAGCATAAAGCAGGTACCCCACCTTCAAACCCCCCTCCCCCTCCCGCCCCTCCCTCCCTCCTCCCCCCCCACACCGTCCGCACTGCTTCCTCCCAGTGCCTAAACATGGGCAGGCCCAGGCCGAGGCGGCCATGTAGCATTAACATGCATTAAATGCCTTAACATTATATTTGGATGTCTTTGGTCGAACGCATATGCCAAGGCACGAGATCTTCTCATTGTGATCGCTGTCGACGGAATCGAAGAGACGATTCCACTTCCGCTCCTTGAGCTGATCAGTGGGACCGCCTCTGATGATGTTTTTGCGTTTTGAACGAACCTGCTGGTAGGGTTCATGGGACTATATATGGGTGTATTGGGCACCGAGTTGCCGCATTTAGTAGCTTTGAAATGCAAAGTACAGATGAGTGCAGGCGGGACACCGTGATGTAAGAACCGGCCGCCGAGCCTTTCGAAGCGATGCTCCTGTTATTACAACTCACAAACATAGAAGCTCCACTGAGAGAGAGAGAGAGAGAGAGAGAGAGCGAGAGCGAGAGAGAGAGAGAGAGAGAGTGTGGCCCACACACACACACACACAGAGGGTTTAGAACAGATGGGCTTAAGACATGTCTATTTTGGGCTGTTGCATTTGCAATGTGGCGAGTCCAGCAGGCGTTGGCCAATGTGGCGACGCAGCTCTTGAACGCAGCTCGCGTGCGGGCAGGCAGAGAGTAACCTTTGTAGCTCCACACACACAGAGACATTGCCATGGCATATCAACAGCTTATGACAATTTAACTCAGCAACCTTGTCTCTCCAAAAGAGCTGTCATAGCACGAGACCGCTGAAGTCTCCAATATCGTCACGGATCCTTTGATGTCATGCTGCTGCAGCTCCTCGTCAAAAGCAAAGTAGCCTGCAGAACGGCGAGCGAAGTCACCAGAGCAGGATAGAGCAGGAAGAGCTGCCAGCAAGCTCAGCAAATGAAAGTGTCCAAGCTTGAGGCCTGTCCAGGAGCTGAAGCATGCCAGAATCTGCTCAACTCCGCTGCGATACAGCCTCGATTTGCCAGACCCAGGACGTTGTCCTACATGAGTTGCTTGCGGAGTGCAGTACCGGTGCCCTGAACTTTAAGAGGCCTATCAGCACACGACCAGGTGCAAGACGCATAAACCGCATATCATGTGCCGCAGCCAAAGTGCTCCACGCCCATGTAAAGTAGAGGGCTCGTATCCTCAGCACTTTCAGTCCGCTCCAGGCAATCTGGACTGTTTGACTGTCTATGACTTTCTTTTCGCTTTTGTTGCCAAGCTTCTCCAAATGCCGCTTTCAGCTCGGCGGAGGACACGGGCGAAGCCGATTCCAAGCGAAGTGTCTCTAAAACTCGGCGCAGTGACTCTTCCTCATCCTGCGCAAGTTACTAAGTTCTGCTTTGCGTTACGGGAGCATAAGCCCAGAATGACATGACCGCACAGTGGTATAGAGTGGCATCGTATGGCAAAGTGCAAGCGCAGCGGCCTCTGAGAAGAGACACTGAGCCGCGGCCAGAAGCAGCTGGACGGGCTCCTGAAGCTGCTCGAAATCCTTGCGTGAGGCCTCGGATCCCACGCTTCTCCCGCAAAAACACAGCTGAACCTGAACCTGTCTGAGGTCTGAGCACACTGCACACTCCTTGTGCTAAGGTGGGCGCTTGCTTCGGCAACATCTTCTGCAGCATTCTGAGCAAGGCTTCTTCACCTGACATGGGGATGGGGGCGTAGGCAATGCAGAGGGACTTCTAATGTGGGTTGTATCAAAGTTCAGAAATTTAGGCAATTCTGCCGTAAATGCCCCTGCAGTAAATGACAGCCCTCACGTAGAGCACCCACCCACTCGCGTTGAAGAGTGGTGCCTTCCAGCTGCAGTAGGCGCATGACGCCAGTTGCGCGCACAGGCTTTGCTTCTGGTGGCCCAAAGATCAGCTGGAGCTCTACTTTGGCAAGACACTCTTGGCAAGCTTTCAATGTAACCATTCTGGTGGCGGTGGCAAAGATGCTGCTCTGGCGTCCAAGGCCGGAAGATTCAGAAGTCAAGAAATCGAGAACTGCCAGAAGGGCAAGAAGCTCACCCAATCCCCCGGGACTCCTTCCAATCGCCGTGCAGACTCGGAGACATAAGGCATCTTACGGCAACCTGCAACCAGCACATCACCCGCAGTCCTGTCCGTGGAGCCATCCTTCACTGCCTGCAGCCCGCGCTGTGAAACCTTCGCCGCAAACCACGTTCCAGCCACGAAGGCGATGCTCGGGCGAGGCTCCTGTCTTGTCGCCCATCTGTCTTAAGTTGCGTCGAAGAGAACGTTGCTGCAATTTGCTGCACCAAGGGGCACAGGGCAGTGCCGTCTCCAGGCATACCAGCCTCAGCGCGAGGTGGGCTTGGAGCTCCAACAATACGAGACAAAAATCTGCAGGTAAACCATCCTAAGGTCCTGAGCCATAGGCATGAGAGAGACTCATGAGAGAGACTCCACAGCTGATCTAAGCAGCTGACAAGTGCCCTTGAACTTGCTGGATGCGTTCTTGCAGATGGTCGAGGCCATTGATGCGAAGTGACTGAACCTGCAGGCCGCGCTTGCATCTTGATACAACCTCTGACAATTTTATTTCAAGGACTTGCCATGACACCCTTCTGGTCGGGGGCGGTGCCTTCAGGCGGAGGCATTGCCCCGCACGCCAAGGGGATTCTGTTTTTGCACAGCCAAAAGGGGATGAGCTGAATTTGATTCTTTCCCCTTCGTCTTGCTGCCGGTGCGAGTGTGCGTGTTTGGTACGTCCACCCAGCATTTTCCCAGCTCGGATTACCTGCTCGGAGCATCGAACTCTTGCCGGATCTCCCCAATGACGCAAGCGGAGGAGGGAAGAGATGGCGGGAGGGAACGTTTCCCTTGGCCGGAGGGCACCCCAGGCGTCCACTCACTCACTCACTCACTTGCCATGTCTAACTAACCATCAGCATACCTTGAAACAAGCGCTGCTTTGCAACCTTGCCTGACGCTGTATGCAGGGAGAGGGTGACGGTGGATGGTCCGGCGCAGATTCACAGTGAATGTCACCGTCACCGCCGTACGCCAAGATGATGTCTTCGGTCAGGCACAGCTCCTCTCACCAGGCATCGGAATGCGATATGTTCGGCAAGGTCGAGGTGACGGCTTCGAGCCAGTGTGCAGCGTTCTCTTTTGTTCTGATGCCGGCGAGGAACGGCAAGTCCCACAAACCTACCATCAAGCGATCCAACAAAAAAGGAGTCTTTCTCAGAAAGGAATGACTACGGTATGTAGGACTTGTCGTGTGGTGGCATCCACAAAGTGGGTGGCCAGGAAATCTTTTGCAAGCTCGTGTACTGCAAAGCCATGCGCTGAAGTCCCCCACTGGAATTCGCTGCAATCCGAGCAGTTCTTGAGCGGATGCAAGCCCATCCCTCCCACTCCGTTTCCGATGTGATGAACCTCCTGCTCGCTTTCGCGGAAGTGCTGCATCACATGATCATGGCCGTGCAAATAAACCACCTCAGCCACTTCCAGCCACTTCAGCCACTTTAGCCAAGCTCAGGTTCGAGGGACATTGGTTTCAGTTTGGCTCATGATGGTTCGTGGCAGGTCGTGGCCAACAATGGCTTTAACGATGCCCCGGCAAACGCTGCCATGGCACGGGCGTGGACGCTGTCAGCAGCGCCGCCTTTAGCGCCTCGGCTGCCGCCGCCTCAGGCGGCGCGGAGCCATATTTTCCACGGTCAGCCAGGCTTCGGATGGGCCGGTGTCCGACGACGACCTCGAAGCAAAGCTCGGCACTGTAGTGACATGTAGTGACTCAAGCGGCTCTCGTGTATGCACTGCTGGCCTGCAGTGAGGCGGCCTCATCCTCGTTGGCCTGAAGGATTCATGTGTCATCAAAAGCGTATCAGGGAGTCACTATACCGTCATTGCTGAAACGGAGCGACATGTCAGCGTTAAAAAGGAACCGCGTAGAATCGAAAACTAGAGTAAGTGAGTGAGTGAGTGAGTGAGTGAGTGAACCCAGCAAAGAGGGGCTTCAGAGCAGGCATGGGCTTGGTTTCAATCAGGGTTTCTTCTGAGGAGCCGTTTTAAAGTGCTTCTTTTTGAAGGGCTTCGTGATGGGGCGCCAGAATCTTGAACCCCCATGTCATGCCGAGGGGCCAGGCTTCGAGAAAGCCAATCCCACTGCGCCCCTCCAGCCTTGCTGCCTGCAAATTCCTCTGAGAGGTCCTTTGCAAGGACATCAAGGACAAGCAATAGAAGATAGGACATCGGTCATTGCAACTTAGGATTGATGTTAGATATTGACGAATTGCCAAAGTTGCCCACGTTCGCAGCATGGTACAGGAACAGGACTAACAAAACCCCCCCGTTCGTGCTGCTAATGTTTCTACACTTCGCCTCAGGCCTCCTTAAATGGGATCTACTGGGATCTGAACTTGAAGAGTTTTTGAGCGACACCTTGTCAGTCGGGGGTTGACGAAGAGTACGATTGAAACTGCAATTGCCATCCAGCTTGCGTTTGAAAGCTACGCTGAAAGTATTGAAAGCCCCTTTGGCTGCCATGTGCTCCTTCTCGAAACGTCTCCCCTTCGGGGTGTGCTCGAGCATGCCACCCTCCAGTCCCACAGAGTCCAGCACGAGGAATCTGACCTGTCTCTTTCCCGTCGGTAGTTGGAAAACGTAGTACCTGTAGCATCAGCTTCGTGCAGGGCGCCGCTTGCTGCTTTATAATATGCTTGCTCTTCTGCCATGTGCCCCAAGCTGCCCAAGGCATTCCTATTCCTCGCCCAGTCACGGGGAAGGCAGACGCCACCGCGGATTGCGCTGTGGCCGCTGCAGAAGCGCCGAGATGTTGCCCCGATGATCATGATCTCCCAGTGTGATCTGAGAAGGGACGACTCCGGACGACAGACTCGCGCTTTGGGGGTGGAGGGGGGGTGATCAAAGCTATGCAAAAGACTTGGTGGCTTCGCGGGGCTTAGGGCCTAGGTAGGCATCGCGTGTTATTGTCTTTGCCTGCCAGGGGATCTCAGACAGATTGCCATAGCTGTAGATGTCTTCCTTGGCTACAGGTGATGGCTTCGCAGACTCACATGTTGCGATCCGATCCAAGACTGAGCAGCACTGCAAACAAAGGCCAAGAGACGAAGGACTCCTGGAATTGGGGATCTTCCGAGTCCTTCACCTGTGAGCTGTGCTGTTTTCTCCACGATTCATGCCAAGGCCTTAAGTAGTATCCTGTGCAGCTGACCAGCAAAACAATCTGTTAGATTGCAATGTCCAAAGACTCCCCGGATGTAGAAGTTGTCCTTGATTGTGTCTGCATGGAAGCACGTTGATGGGCCCCGATGGGAGTTGTACGCGTGTACTGAATGTGCACTGCATTATGCACTGCATGTGCTGTCTGGTGCTTGCATGTATTTCATGGTACTTCCGAGCATCCCCAAGGGAAAGGATAAACTCCGGCTGCAAGCCCCCGGCCAGGTGTTCCATGGCCGCTGCCACAAGCTTCCTTGGCAGTGGCTGTCAGTTCCCACGACGGCGCCTGTAGCACTTCATGTGAAAACCGAAATAAAACTCTGCCGCAAATCTCACGAGGAGCTGATGACCCGCCGAGCACGAGTGGTGGCCATCACCGCCGGCACTTTCCAGCTGGTTGGCCTCTTCGACACACCGAGGCTGCTCGTGGCGGATCGTTGCAGTGCTTGGATGCTGCAATATGCTGCACAAAGGCCGATGCCGTCCTTAAAGGCACGTTCGCAGGCCGCAACACCAAAATCACCAACGGAGAAGAAGTAGGTCATCCCAGCCTTTGGCACACCTGGCAGCAGCCGTAGTCACATAATTTCATGGCCACGCGCTCTTCCTGACCTTCACTTATCAGCTGCGTTCAGCATCCGGGCGATGTGCCTGCATTGATATGTTGCGCCTGAGCACCAGCCGTGACCGGCAGGAGCTGCCTGAGGCACTGGCATGCGCTGCTGCAGATGGAGCTGTCTTCTCATTCTTCTCCTAGCCCTTAGAACCCATTTCTTCGAGGCTATGTTTAGAGCATTGTTAAGAACATGTAAGAGCCTCATGCTTGAACATCAGATTAAACCCTGTGCTCATACCCACTGCTCCATCCTCACGGCCCTCAGCGTGACCAGGCCGATGGCGCCCACAAAGAACATAATCCCAGATGGACGCCGGGCCTTGGCAGCTCATGGCCGAGATGGGTGGGGCTCTGGCTTAGGGTTCACTCAACGACGACGAAGGGACCTCGCATCATAAGATTGTCCCTCTTCTCGAAAGCATCCAAGAAAGAACTGCGACTGCAGTACACGGTGACATGCAACATAAAATGCAGCCCCGACCATCAGCTGGATGCATCTGCTGCTGTGGCATTTGGGGATTGCATGGGATTGCTGAGTTCATCAGCATGTCGCTTTCTGGGGGCCCAGCATTACGGAGAATTTCCAAGCGTAAGAGCCTGAAGAACTTCCTCAGCTTGGTCTCTGCCATGGCCTGAAGCCTCTGCGAAGGGGCACCTTGCACTCCCTGGCTCGAGTGGCAAGCTTTGTCTTTGTTACCTTGTTGCTGCTGGTTTACGAGTATAGAGTGGTAGGTTGCATATGCCCGGCCTCTCAATGCCTGTACATGCCTGTACCCATTTCGCACTCTTTCAGTGTTTGGGTTTTTGCAACATTGTGGCGCTTTTTAGCACCTCGGTTGGGGTCATTCGTTTGCTGTCGCTGTTGAAAACCGAGGAGTGTGGTTCCCGTATTCATACAGCCGGATGATTATCCTACATTGTAGGACCTACCATGTCTACAGCTCTTGAATACGATCTGTTTGTCATCTGATGAGTTCATGAACTTCCTGCGTCGGGGCCAGCGGTTCTAACGAATTCAAGTCGTGCTGAGAGCCCACAGCGGCGGAGTACAGGCTCAAGATGCCGAACATGCGTTTTCTTTTGTGGCTGCGCTGCATGTCATGGACCTCAAGGCAATCTAGTGACTCTAGTAACTCCACGATGATTACATAGGTTTACCAGTCATCGGCACCTACTTCAAAGCCAGTCCTGAAAGTGAAGCTGGTCTGGTGGATCAAGGCCTCGTCTCAAGCGTTTTCGTACGGCATCTAACCTTAGAATCTCGGGCTCAGAACTTGTGTCCGAATCTGTACATTGTTCATGTACACGCCTTGTGCTTTTGCTTTCCGCTTGGCGCCCAACGAAAAATCTAGCTCTGCTTCTTCCATGTCGCAGGGCTCCATGCCTGCAGAGCTTGCAACAAGGCGTGGAGGCACGTGAGGGCGCAACCTTTTTCCAACATGCTTAGGGGACCTGCCAATCAACAAAAAAAACACCCACTGATATCCACTGATTCCGACTTTCTGAGGACCAGCTTCGCAGTTTCCAGTCAATGCCGCTGGTGGGCACGCGAGAAAGACATGAAAGGCATAACGAGGCTTTCTTTGGGGGGGAGATGAAACATGAAGAGCCGCTTTCATGACTTTGACTGTGAAGGCTAGCAAGCCTAGCTAGCAAGGCTAGCACGTGCAAAGCATCTGAAGGCTGTTCTGTGCCGCGCTGAAGCCACCAACAGCTTCAGACGAAGCCCCCCCCTGACCCTGACTGGAGGGTCCGAACTCTGACTCTACTGAGCTGTAGGAGAACATGGCAACACACGCGGCCGACTCTTTCTGGCTGTTGCAACGACATGCTCCGTCTGCATGAAATGCAGCCGCTGTACTTCGAGTAACCTTTTTGAGCTTCGACATCCAAGTCAGGTGCTCTCTGAAAGGTCCAGGAATCAGGAATGAAGCAACTCAATGGTTTGATTCTTCCCGTTCAGCACGCGAAGCTCAAACAGGTTTGGATGCCTAACGACCTTTCCACCACTTCAAGAGCACAAGCATGAGACCGTCTCCGGCTCAACCGCAAAGTCTCCCCGTCTAGGCTATCTGTCATCCTGCTCGATGGGCAGCGCGCGGCCGCTGTGGTCCACATCGACGGCCTATGCTTGCCACTGCTTGAATTCTGACGGACTATGCTTGTGACGGCTTGAATCTGTGAGCTCAACTGGCCGCACGATGCATCCAGGCGACAACTTTTCGCGCCTTTGCCCTCTTCGCGTTCTTCGCCTGCCGGCGCATCTCTTTTGCTGCAAGCCAGCTGGTGTTAGCCAGTAACATCGCAAACATCCAAACATTCGTGGCAGATTGGCGCAGGATGAACATGCTGTTATCTTGAAACCCTGTACACGGACCGCCCATCCTCGTGGAGTGAGGCGTGTCGTCTCTGCCGAATCTTCTCCTTCAGACTCATGAAAGCACAGGGGCTGCTTTGAAGCATGCTCTCAAAACCAATTCTTAGGCATTGCTCTCAGGGACAGGGAAGACCGGCGCAGAATGTCAAAAGCATCTCTCGGCTGGTTTACGACATGCATGAAGGCAAAACTAAGCTCAGGAGAGCAATTTCCAGTACACATCGAAGCAAAGCGCGATGGACATGGAGCTGCCGAACAATATTCGTTTCTGCACGTTCTTGTTTAATGTTCAATATTCGATTTCTTTGGTTCTTTCTTTTATTCACGAGAATCTCCCTCAAGAGACCATGTGAACTGAAGGTCAGGTAGCTTAACGACAACACACCTTATTGATGCTGGCTCATTCGCCCGGTACCCCAACTTTCATCTACCTTCATGACATTTTCAGCGTAATTTCGGCTGTTTGGGGATGTGGCAACCCAGGGCATTCGGCCAGTCCTCCAGCTGCCTTATCTTGTTTTTGAGGACGAGCTCATCCTCAAAGCAACACTGCATGCAGCACAAAGCTCAATGATGCTTCCTTGTTGATGATGGTCCTCCTTCTCTTTTGACAGGCGCTTCTCATCCCACTGCACTTGTGCCTGCGTTTTTCGGGGTCGAGTGTGGACCTAGTTGTGCCACCTGAAGTTCTCTAGCCCTCCAGGACAACAAGCCATGGAACCTTGAGCTCCTACATGCCCCTCGCCAATCCGCTAAGGCGCAGTTAAGTCCTTAAAGGACGCCGGATACAGTGCTCAGGGTTCAGGGTAGTTCGCCCGAAGCCCGCCACATAAATCGAGCAGTCGACCTGCGTTTAGGGTTCAGGGCTTTCAGAGTTTCGGGGCCTCAGCAAACCGGGATGCCCTGACCGAACTGAACAAGCGGGATTGAGCGCCTAAGCCCTTTGATGATGGAGTGATGTGGTGAAAATATGCCCAACATTGCGAATCCAAATGTGCACTGGGCTTTCCACTGAAGCGCCTGCACACTGCAACCCGAACCAGTTGGGCGTGGGCCGGATGGGTTTGCTTAACCTAGCACGCCTATGGAGTCTTAGCAGTCTTCGGTACGCTGATGCCTTGAGCTCCAGAATTTGCTTCGCCCTTGCTATGAGGAGCTTATCCTCATTGGCCCGCGCGGGCTCGCTTCGCCTCGGCTTGGCGTAAGGAATGTTAGTGCTTTGCTACAACACCATCAACCCCCTAAACCAAAGCCTATGTAGACCTAGAGCACCCTATAGCCCAATAAGTACATGCCTACCTATTGCCTACCTCCTTGGCCAGAATGAGTTCGGACACTCTTGCCGAGCAAGTCTCTGGTGCGCCAGTCGCTCCAAGAGCGTACTTACTTTTTGCTCTTCTACCTGCCCACAATTCCGATTCCTCTCGCATTAAAAATACTGGCTTATTAAGGATTGAACAAAGCACAGATTTGAAGCACGCCACAGGTGCCTGGTGGTCTTTGTCAGCCAGTTCTTTAGCTTCTGCCAGCTCCGCCTTCGCCGTCGCACGGTTTTACGTCGCCAAGGAAACGCCAACAGCTGCAGGGCCTTCAGCTGCCTCACCATCGACAGCTCTGCCTGATGGGCACTGCTTTGCTCTGCTTTGCTCCGGAGGCAATGATTTGTCATCGTGCTGATGTGGCATATGGTTTTGGGAAGACTTTGGGCAGGTCACGCGCGGCCTTGTCCTCATGGTCCGATTGAGCGCTCCTGAGAAGTTCGGACATGGCTCCCGCTGCCTGGAGTCGTGCATAACCACGATGAAGAGCAGCCGTGGGCAGGTATTGGTACGTCAGGTGCTGTGTCGGTGAACCTGCCTTGATGTTCTGCTGTCGCTCTTGTGCCTCCACCTGCATTCAAACTCGGGCCCAGAGCCTTCATTCATCTGCCACATGCCGCTTGTTGCCAATTCAACAATGGCAAAGGCCTGTTCAGCTACAGCGTGTCGAACGGACTCGATGGCTGCCCTCCTAGTAGGCAAACAGCCCGGGTCGTGATGCTGCTTTCGGCAGGCACATCCGGTGTCCTTGTTCGGTCCCGCTCATCCGCTGTCAGTGAGGACCCCATGTTGTCAACAACCTCCTGCATGTGCGAGCAGAAGCAGGGATTGGATTCATTGTGGTGATACCGTTGCAGTAAATCGTCTTCCCTGATGCATGGCACTGCTCGCGCAGCAGCGTAGTCACTTTGACCTTGCCTGGGCAGCCTTCATGGCCACTTCACGCTGTCCAGCAGCAAGCTGCTGAATCTCCAGCGCCTGCAGCTCCTTAGCGCTGCTCAGGCTGTGAGGTGTCGCATGCCACATGTTCCGACCTCCTCGCTGGCCGGAGCTGACCCAAGCTCCAACAGCGACATCGCCTTGTGCAGGGGGCTGCAGGACTGTGATCTATATGCACATGCTGAACCCCTGCCTGCTGGCTAGCAGCTGCTGGGCCCTTCCTGTGAAGGTCCCAACAGCAAGCTTGGCAGTGCTTAGCAAGAATGAGACATTGATATGCACACCGCTCCTTCGCTTGCTGGACTTCGGTGTGGCGCGGCCTGCTGCCTCTGCGTCAGTGACACAACAAAATTCTAGAAAAGCATCTGTACATCTGCATGCATCCTTTCAACCGGCAACGTGTCACTTGTCGGGCCAACGAATAACTGGCTGACTGCTGCACCTTGGCAGGCTTCTGCCCAGCGATCTGGCTCCTCGTCGATTGGACAGGACCCGGCCTGCGCACCGAGGCACTGAAAGGGGCTTCTTCCAAAATCAGGGGTACCTATATATGCAGTATTTATGGGATCACAACTCCTGCCGTGTAGGATACATGAGGAACAAGAAGACATCGAATTTGACAGAATGTGAGCAGTAGCTGCAAGCGAGATCCCTAAGCCCAGGCCCCAGAAATCTGACCATTCGCGAGGGGGGGGAGCATTGAATTTAGGAATGGATTGTCCAAGCTCGTACGACACGTGACGTGTCCGACTGCGGACAAGCAGCGGGCTTCGAAGCCGGAGCTCCTGAGGTTTCAGGATGTTTCAGCCGCTCTAAGTGGCAGCAGATATGCAAACTTCTGCGAGTACAGCGTGTGATCCTTCCGTTCTTCCAGAATCTCAGACATTGCCGCAGCTGCTGTAAATTGTTCGACAAACCCACCCTCAAGGGCGTAGTTCGCTGTCATTCTCCAGGGCAGTCCCTCACCCCTACTGTTTCCTGGCATAATGCCGGCATGCAGGCCGCACCGCGTTTCTGCCAGAGTCTAAGTGCCTTGAACGAGTCGTGATGCTTGACGCTGAATCGATTTGAGGCACGGCTGCTCCATAGGACTTATGATGCTCATGTCAGAGGTGTCCTGCTCCAGCTTTCTCAGCGACTCAATGTCATCCCTCAGCCTTTGCTCTGCCTCCTGTCACTAGGAGAGACTGTGATCAAAACGCATTGAAATGGTGCCCTGCCCAGGCGTTTACAAACACTTTTGCTGTTGCGATTTGCTACAGTGCTGGCTGCCTTATGCTGCCTTGTGTCCTAACAGGTGATCAATGGCGATCAGTCTGCACCACATGCGCCTGAAAAGCGGAGGCATCGGCCCGGACCGGGTCCGGGATGGCATGTCGTTGGCTCACCTGTGCGTCCAGTGGCCCTTGCTCGTTTCTAGGCCGAACTGCTCTGATCACGTGGGAAATCACTCTGAATCACTCTACGAATTGAGAAGGTTCAGAAGTACAACCTCATGAGGTGGCCGAAGTTCCGATCAACGCGGCACCTCCTGGAACTCGACTGTGCTGTCTTGTCCCTGTCCGCCTCAATCAAACGGAAACCCGAAACCCGAAACCCTACTGTACCTTACAAACCCTGCAAACCTGAAGTGCCTGAAACCTGAACTTTCTCGGGTGTAGCTGTTCAAGATGTTTAGGGTGGGGAGTTCAGAGGTGTCCAGAGAGCAGGATGTTTGTTTGGACTTACTTTTCTGCCTTGCTCCGCCATGGCCACGTCGGCGTCCAAGGTCTTTTTCTTCGTCGATCCAGCCAGATCCTGGAGGCCAATGGACGAAGAACCAACCAATCGTCGTTCTTGGCTAATGTCCCGAAAGTCGGTATTTCAGAGATGAAGTACAGCTTCATGGGACGCACGGGATGCCCAACTTTACCCTCTATGAAAGTCCTGTGGGCTCTTGCTCACGTCGCCCGGCTCTTCCATGGGAGCATCGTGCTCCATGTTCTGCGCCCCGCTTTCAGCAGGAAAATCGAGGTCCAAGTCTTCCTGGTCAGCAGGCGAGCAAGCGTGTTTCGTGCTTTCGTGCCCGTGGATGCTTTCAAGACTCTTTGCGATGGCTTATGGTTGGGGAGAAGCGGCCTCGTCGCCGAGAGACATGTCCTCATACCCCGTGGAGTCGCCCTTGACGGCTCCAGTCTCGGAATTTGTCGAACCTGTAGGTTTGTTTGCCTATGCGGTCTAGGCGTGCTGAAGTACGACCAATCGTGCAGGAATCGATGGTCAGCTTCAAACACAATGACCGAGACTGGAGTGCTGCAAAGGAAACCCTTCAACTCTGGCGCCGCCCTGAAAACAAGGCCAAGTGCAGGTGGGGTGCCCGGCTTCGTCTTGGTGCTGGCAATTGCTCTGTCTTGCCTGCTGTGTGTGGTGTTTTCCACAGCAGACGCGGCCTGTAACAGCAAGTGGTGATGCATGTAACTGTGGACTGACAGAGCAGTGCTGGTAAGACCCAACTTGGCTGCAGTCCAGGAGCAGCAGGTGCCGACTCACCCATAGAGAGACGTGAGCCGCCTCAGCATCGCGCAGCAAATTTCCCCCCACCCCCCCCCACCCCTGCCTAACCATGCTGGTAGAGTAGAAACATGTAGAAAAACAGTTGAGCCCACGGATTGTGTGTTTTTCCGCGATTGGCTTTGCTTTGGCCATCCGGCTCTTAATCCTTGCCGAAGGACTTGGCAACACACCATCGTCAAGCGAACCGGAAGGATTTTGCGTAGCCTCGAGGAGGCAACAGGTGCACATGGTCGCCATGCCCAGGTTTAAGCCGCGCCTTCACCTTGAAAATTCCTCCCCCTGGCATTGAACGACGAGCAGGCTTGTCCTGTCAGAAGGGCGTGTATAGAGTGCACGTCTCTGTGTGTGTGTGTCAGGGGGCATTCACACATCCGCTCTTGATGCTTGCAACTGCTTTACATAGTTGAAACTCTGTCCATGCGAGTTCATCGGCGTGACTCTTGAAGTCTTTGCAAGCGCAGCCGATCGATTCGGGAAAAGAAATGTATTTAGCGGCTACACTTGCCCCGACACCACACAAGAACAAGAGCAAAAACAAGAAGAAGAAGAAGAAGAAGAAGAAGAAGAAGAAGAAGAAGAAGAAGAAGAAGAAGAAGAAGAAGAAGAAGAAGAAGAAGAACAACAACAACAACAACAGCAACAATAGCAACAATAGCAACAACAGCAACAACAGCAACAACAGCAACAACAGCAACAACAGCAACAACAGCAACAACAGCAACAACAGCAACAACAGCAACAACAGCAACAACAGCAACAACAGCAACAACAGCAACAACAGCAACAACAGCAACAACCACGACGGCGGCGGCAGCAGCAGCAAAGCAGCAGCAAAGCAGCAGCAAAGCAGCAGCAAAGCAGCAGCAAAGCAGCAGCAAAGCAGCAGCAAAGCAGCAGCAAAGCAGCAGCAAAGCAGCAGCAAAGCAGCAGCAAAGCAGCAGCATGAGGAGCAGCAGAGCAGTAGCAGGAGGAGCAGCAGGAGCAGGAGCAGCACCTCTTGAAAGGCAGTGCCTCGACCATGAGCGTATTCGATGGACCGACGCGATCACGCGAAGATATAAGCCGTAAGCCGACAGTCAGCCAAAGAAGCAGTGCTGCAATCTTGCACCATGCTTGGACTCAAGAAACACAATCTTAAGATGCAGCTGCATGATGCATGTGTCATTGAAGAGACATCCAAGCCTTGGCCCTGCCTCGGCTTTGGGATGAGAAGCATTCCCCGTGGTGTCCAGGTCGGGAACATCCGCATCCTAGACACATCGCAATGGGATTCTCCTCCGACACTCACAGCGCTACTTCCGTAAAATGCTTGCTGGGTGTTCGCGCCTCGTCGCTTCCCTCGGCGTCTGCGCGCTTGCCGCCGTCCGCCTGGCGTCGCCAGTGGCACCTACGTCCAGTCCAGTCCTGCACGCGCAAACGAGCCTTGGAAGCCCGGGATGTGCCTGCGCTTGAGCTGTGCGCATCCGATGCCCTTTCCTGAAATCGTGCGAGGTGCGACATGGCTGAAGCAGCACTCGCATCATGGCAGTATCATACCTCTCGTGCCCTTGGCAAGCTGGCCTTCTTTGCAGCTTGCTTGGAGGTATTGCCCATCCTGATGAGGGCCGGCAACTACCAAAAAAACTCTTTAACGAGCGAAAGCTCTGCGCTGCAATTTCACAGGCACGGACAATCCAAAAGCGGGTGCCTCGATTGTTGAGCAGTCTTGTCGCTGCTGGGAGCATCGTCGGCCTCCTTCAAGACAGAAACAGCTGTGCCGCGGCCGTGCTGTCCCAGCCGCCTATGCTTCGGGGCAGCTTGAAGCTGCTGCGGTCACTGCGGTCCTCTTCCTCTTCCCCGTCTCCAGCTGCGCCCTCCTCGTCGGGATCTTCTTTGGACTTGTCTGCAGGCAGTCCTTCGGAAGCCAAGTTTGTCAGCAGAATGGTAGCTTGTGTGAAGACCATTTATTTGCGCCTGGTAGGGGCTCCCAATTTGGCACCTACGTTTAGATCATGAGCCATACGCCTCACTTCCCCATAGCCCTCATCCCCAGGCACCGGCCAAGAGACCGCAATCGCCCTCCCAAAACTCGCACACTCCGCAACAGTTTCGTCATATTTCGTGGGTTGCAATTGCCATCGAAAAGAACCTCAGGACCAGCCCTGCAGCCGTGCACTCTTGAAGCGTTAACAACTAATTGCCCAAGCCGTGCAGGCATGGCAGCTTGATCAAGCGCCTAGATCGGAAGTACTTCGCTGATCCGAACATCTGATTAATATAGCCCCTTGATGAAAAGAAGTGTTTTTTGCCACAACAATAAAGACTGCCCTCCATTCAGGAGCCAAAACCTCCCAAAATGCACAAAAAACCCTAAGCTTGTAGGAAACAAAACTGGCGGCCCAAAAGAGTAGACATGCTGAAGGCTACAGGGAATAAGACACCACCCATAATGGAAAGCTCGGTGGCTCCGCGATGTCGATAAGAACGGAGACTTTGAATTGCTTAAGGCTAAAGTAAGCAATTGCGCATCATAAAACCCCCTAAAGTAATGGAAAGCAAGGTGGGCCGACGATGATGATAAGTACAGACAGTTTGACTTGCTCAAGCAGCAAGCAGTTACCCACGACGTGCTCTCGGATGTTCTGGAGTTGGAGGCTGCATCCTACTTCGCATCCAGGATCGATGCCCAGATCATTCGCTCCTGACCTAGGGCATACTTGTAGGGCCAGAGTTTGAAATTAATAATCATTAATCCCAAAAATGGAAAGGCCGGCGGGCCGGCGATGACGATAAGAAAAGAGAAGATGAAAAAACACAAGAGGGTAGGCTCTTTCCGCCTCCCCCCCGGAAGAAAACCAGCCCAGGAAGTGATGCGACCCCCTTCCTTTATTCACGGGGGGGGGGGGCCCTATTCATCAGATCCTCACATTGCAGTGCAGGCAAGCAAGCCTCCGTCAAGCCCAGCATCCTCTTCTTGGGTCTCCTTCAGAACGCCAGGTCCAGACTTCCCGACTTGTGGGTCCGGTCGAAGGGTCATGCGTAGCTTGCTGGAAGTTCGTTTCGCGCCTCGTCGCTTCCCTCGGCGTCTGCGCGCTTGCCGGCGTCCGCCTGGCGTCGCCAGTGGCACCTACGTCCAGTCCAGTCCTGCACGCGCAAACGAGCCTTGGAAGCCCGGGATGTGCCTGCGCTTGAGCTGTGCGCATCCGATGCCCTTTCCTGAAATCGTGCGACGTGCGACATGGCTGAAGCAGCACTCGCATCATGGCAGTATCATACCTCTCGTGCCCTTGGCAAGCTGGCCTTCTTTGCAGCTTGCTTGGAGGTATTGCCCATCCTGATGAGGGCCGGCAACTACCAAAAAAACTCTTTAACGAGCGAAAGCTCTGCGCTGCAATTTCACAGGCACGGACAATCCAAAAGCGGGTGCCTCGATTGTTGAGCAGTCTTGTCGCTGCTGGGAGCACCGTCGGCCTCCTTCAAGACAGAAACAGCTGTGCTGCGGCCGTGCTGTCCCAGCCGCCTATGCTTCGGGGCAGCTTGAAGCTGCTGCGGTCACTGCGGTCCTCTTCCTCTTCCCCGTCTCCAGCTGCGCCCTCCTCGTCCGGATTGTCGGCGCTGTCGCTGCTCTTGGCATCGTTGGGCTCGCTGTCCGAGGGTAGTCCTGAAGTAGAGGTGAAGTAGGCTGCAGCGAGGGAAGGGACAAATTGAAGACAGTGTGACCAGTTAACGATCTTTTCAGATACGACGAGGATCCATCATCATCTTGCTCCTGCTGCACAAAATTGAGCACGGCTTACTGGCTTCATCATTGCGGTGCAGACATTATCCTCTTCAGCCGGTTCATCTGCAGTGTCATCCTGATGATCCTGCAGCACGGAGCATGCACAATCTGAGGCCAGGTGTTGCACTGGTCATGCAGAAGGCAGCTTTCCATGTGCACATGTGTGCCTTACGAGAGTCTGATTTGCCAGCTTTCTGCCGTGTTGAGTTTGCAGCCTGTCCCAGAACTTTCTTGCAAGGATTCGCTGTCCAGCTCCCACCCACACAGACAGACACACACACACACACACACACACACACACACACACACACACACACACACCGACCGGCCTTTGCAGACCGCTTCTTCGAGCTTGTCGTGTTCCGAGCTTTTGTCTGAGCGGCGTCTTCCTCGCTAGATTGGCTCGACCAGTGTGAAACGATTCGTACTCGCAAATCTCGCGAAGAATTAAAGGAAGAAAAGATCATCTGCACTGGAAGGCCCAGATGCAAGGCATGTCTGAAACAAGGACTAAGGAGGAATCTCGGGAAGGCTGCGGTTGTCCTAGACTTGCATCGCAACAGTCTCCGCGCCTCTGGTATTTCCACCAGACCTGTGCAAAGTGAGATCCAGTAACACAGTAATGCATGTAATGCAAAATGCTTGTATGGAGGACGCTTAGTGACTCGGAGTACCCCTGCCAGGACTCCATCTTGCTCCCTTTGCAGGTCTACCGTGATGTCTCCGAATACTGTGAAAGCTGCAAATGGATCGGGGATCATGACAGGCTTATCTGTGCCAGCGCGCTGCCTTCGCCACGCCGCTTGCAGTCCAGCACACGACGATCGCTCCAGTATGCGTTGTAGGTGGTCTGCCCAGCGATACGCTTGCACAGAAACATGATCCAGAAACTGCTGTGTTTGCAGGCATCAGACACTGTGCAGGCAAGGGCGGGAAGCACTGCCCAAAGCCATCAGAGAGTAAAAGGATCAGTGGCCAGATGTGACCAGCATGCACAGTCTGTTGACATGTTCTGCCTGAACGGCATGCAAAGCCCTGTAGAATTCTTGACCTGGTCATTGGGCTGGTCACACTTGAGCTTCAGAATTGCAAACCCCGCAAGGTTTCAGAGCTGAATGTAGTGCAAGCAGAGCTGAGCCACGCACTGATTGGTGCCAGCCCCCAGTCCTGAGAGTATTACAGGGATTCTACATAATCACGATACGTACCTGTAGCCAGTGTGTAGCCTTCATAACAGAAGCTCCTTGCAGAGAAAGGACCCCTGGAAAGGGATACCCCCAATTGAAAACCCCTCACAACTGCAACCAAAAAATACGGCCCAAGCTCGCATTCACTCAGGGAGCCACTGTTAGCCACTGTGAGAAGTACGGCTTGCTACTGTCTGGGATGGGTCGGGGCCGCAAGGCTGGGCACGATGCTGCAGCTGAGCGGCCATGTGTATTACTGGAGTGGCATCTATCAGGGCGCACGCCTGATTTTGCAACCTGGCTATGCATCACAGACTGTCAAAAGATGCCGTGCACTCCGACGATGCTTAAAGCTGGCCTCTTGGACGCATACTTGCACCACCTCCGCGCCAAGCATGCTCTTGCCCGCATCAGATGAAATGGCAATAATGCAGCATTTCAAGGGGCCGGCATCATGTCCAATCCCCAGTCTGACTTGTCATGGATGCAGGAGTGGCAGTCGCGAAGAACAAGCTTCAGCCTGAATCAGCTTCACCGAGAAGCTAATGCAAGACACAGTTGACACAGTTGCCAAACCTGGGGCAAAGAGGCCAAAGGAGGTCAGATGAGGAGTCAACTACGGCTGCTTTCTCTACTCTCAGACCCTCAGGGGCACTTGCAATTACATGCATTTGTGAGGCTTCCATTCACCACCCTTTCTGCAACTTGGCGACACGTGCGACTTTAGAAGCGGCGCTGTCAACTCCACGAAGTCTGTGTGTCGAAAGTCGCACCCTGCAAGCAGTTCTTGCTAGATTTGGAAGAGCCATGTCCAGCTATGCCCTGCATGCTATGCCGCTATGCCCGTCTGTCGTGCTGCACAACTCAGCACTTGAAATCCGCCGAGGCTTTGCGGCCAAAGAGGCCCAAGTCCCAAAGTGTCTTGACAAGTGTTCATTGCGCTTGAAGGGGGAGGGGGAGTTCTCTACATCCACCACCTAGCATCACCGACCTGCCAGGGACCAGACGCCTGAGATCCTTTCAGGAACATAGAGCCTCTAGGCCTCTAGGGGCCCGCAAGCCACCGGATAATTTTGAATCCCGCGCATCCCCCGGCCGAGGCGGGCCGCGTAGTGACAGACATAGTCAATGCAGTACGCTTTGTGAAGTTCAAGCCCACTCCTGGATCTGGAGTTTGAATGGCATTCGGACCTAGGCGGAGCTCTTAGGCAAAGATCATGACTAAAATCGCTAAACCCGTGGGAGGCCGCAGATGATGGGCTGCAAGCCGCTGATTTGATGAGCATGCCGGTGGCTGTCCCTTGAGGGAGCATGTCCTGCACCGAGCTCGCAGGATTTGCCACGAGTTGAGGACTGTGCGCTCAACTGGAGCCGCGGCCCTCACGACGAACCACAGTGCTGTGCTCCTGTCAGACTGTGGTTTTATCTGACATCTAGCCTAATTCTAGCCTTGGAAGCTGGGAAGGCATGCTGCAAAATTCTCGGAATCCATGGGATGTAGGAGAGTGCCAGCCTGAAACAACAAAGGCTTGCCATTTGCTTGGACCTCAGCCACAGGCTGCAGCACGTAGTGACGTGGCCGAAAACACATATCTCACTTAGTGGCTTCGCGGTGCCTTTTTTCAAAAGAAGTCAGTATTGAAAGAGAATGAAAGAGAGGATGCGCAGAGGACGTGGCGAAGGTTGGACCAACGATCGGAGACTGGCTGAGCCGGGCCATGGTCAGGAAGTGCTGGATGTCTGCCTCCGATGCGAGAGTATCTTCTTCTAACGTGTTGTCAGCATGTCTCTTTCAACTGTTTCAAAACATGTTTCAGATGCTTCAATAGCAATGCTGTCACAGAGGCCTTGGACAGGTCAATGTCGCTGTCAAGCGCCCAGATGAACTCGTAGCGATCCTCCCACTGCCCATCCTGACCAAGACTCTGCTAAGTGACGGCAGGCTTTCCCATTTCTCCAAACGTAGGCTGGGCAAAGCAGATGAGGGAGAAACTACGGTCTGTTTTAACACCAGTCGCGTATTCATCGCTTTGCAGGCCAGGATCATTGTTGAAGGCGTAGCTACTGTGTAGTTTAGTTTTGTCATGTTCTGTCAGTTGAGCTGGCATGTATGGACTGCGCACCGGAGCTTTAACTGTACGAGATTCACGGTCGATGCCCATCTCGAAACCTAGCAAAGCTTCACCTCGAGCAATATTCGCAGTACTTTACCTGCACACGGTCAATTATCGTTTCCACCACAGCGATCGAGCAGCTCGCGCATAGTGGCTGTCAGATCTACAAGGAAGCGCAGGATTCCCTCTTGCCCCTGATTCCCCAAGGCCTTGTAGGCTTTCCTTAGATGGTCACATGCTGAAGGCCAGAAGAGGGATCCCAAATGCGAGACTTGCGGTGTGATGATGCCAAGACTGCCCGCGAGCGTCTGCATCAGGTGGAACTTGTAGCCCTTGGCCACCAGAGACTCGGAAACATGCTTCTTGCACCTGCCACAGGGCCACAGGGCCTAACTGTAACTGTTTGACATCTCACAAGATCACGCGGTAGGACATTCTAAAAGCTTTCGATCTGTCAGCCGGCAGGAGCACCATTCTCGATCCCAGTCTTTGTCAGAACCGCGGTAGTGCGCTAGGATCACCTAAGACAGGCTTTCAAGAGGATCGACGATGTCCACGAAATTCCACAAATCCTATCGCCTCTAACTTCATCCAACCGCCCTTCTGTTACAAAGCTGCTTGTGAGGCCACTGCATCGTGAGGTATTCCAGAAAGCTCCACCTCGGAAAGAGTGTTTCGACAGGCCCATGCCGTTAGTGGACAGCAGCAGAGTCGGTTAAACAACCAACTGACCCTTGGAAGCTTCATGGCGGTCGAGCTGCGTGGCGGACATTTCTCTTTACCATGTCCTGCGCAGGGGCAGAAGATAGCTCAGCTCTGCAGCCTCTACCCACATGGCCCTGCATCATGCGAGCTAAATGCAGGTGTGTATATCTTTATGGTGCATATACATATGTATACACATCTTACATGCAGGGAGGTACCATATACATATACATATACATATACATATACATATACATATACATATACATATACATATACATGTACATATATATATATATGTAATATCGTTTTTTGTTTCTGCACCCCTCGGTAGCGTTAGCCTTCCCTGCTCTCCTGCGTTCTTTTGCTTCCATCCACAGCCCAGAAGAGGAGTATTCTTGCTTGGTAAAGTCGGAGACCTGGACATCCAAGGTATAACGTGTCTGAAGACATCAAGCAAAAACATCCGTCGGGTTAGATTGCATTGACATTGATGGCCGCACATGCAGCGAAGAGCAGAATGCGAAGTAGACCTTGGTGGATGTGGTGTGTGGGGGCACATGCCACTGACATGCCTCGTCATCAGCACATGCCTGTTAAAGATCTTCACCGCTATCGTCGCATGCCGAGATGCTGTCACTGGCCATTATATGAAACTCGGACGACTCTGGGTGCCCGAGGAAGACACGGACTTAGCACCTGGTTGACCCAGCAGGTGGAGGCAGCATGCGCAGCACGTAGTCCAAGACGAAACAGACTGGCTGCTCAGCACTGCTCAACATGATCGAACCTTTAGCACGGAGAGCCTCAAGTTCGCCCTTTAGCGCAACAGCTGAGGCTCCTGCTACAACAGCTGCACCTTGACGATCGTTCAACAAACTGAAAAGGAGCAGCTTGAGGTCACAATACGGCAGATATTGGATGCATGCCCCAGTCAATCCCAAAATGTCACGCCCAAAAAGACATCGATGCGGATGCGATAGTGACACATCAGCGGTTTGAACAATCGCGCCAGATGCAAAGCGCTTGACTGAGATTGTGTTGTAGATTGTGGCATATTTAGTTTTGGCCCTTTTGCCTGCGTAAACCGATTGTGAGCGGCTCTCGCATCTGGATATCCCCTTCAAAGGCGATCGCTATGACAGGGTCACCCACGCGCTTTTGACGGAGCACGCGTTATTTTTTTAACCACTTCTGCATCTGTCCCTCAGCTGCTGCACATAAACTCTTGCGGACTTCATTCCTGCCCCAAGTTTACCAGGTACCTGACACCTTGACTTGCAGCGCTCTGCATATCATTGCGACTAGACGAAGGAAGGATCAGGCCTCACTGTGCGCACTTTATACTGCACAGCTACTTGAGAATGCTGAATGTGCTCCAGCTGAGGGCCAGCCACTAGGCCACTAGGCACCCTGACATACACGTGGTCTGTGAAACAGCAGACCTTGCATCCAGCATGGCCTCATCCACCGATGCGAAAAACGGAGCTGCGGATCGCTCACATCTGTGGCTTCACGTCATCCTCACACATGGAGCCCCCAGGCAACAAAAAGAAGTCCAGTGGCTGCCACTCTGGGTTACAGAATGGCACTGGCTCAGGCTGAATTTGAGTCAAGGTGAGCCCATGTCTCCTCGTCTCCATCATCTGATTTGTCTGGGACCTCGGGTGGTGGGGATGGCGGAGCCGACGACTCCTGACACTCACGACTCGGAAGGCTACCGAAGGCCAGAGATTTGGGGGGCGCTTTTCTTGATAATCTCTTTGCATCACTGTGCATCACTGTGCTTTCCGTTACATCTCCTTGGGGGCATCCCCAGCTTCGGAGACCTTCTCCGCCACCGCCTTCCGCTGCCGCACAGAACGTGGGCCAGACATGGCCCAACATTTAGCCAGCATAGCCAGCATATTGCAGCATACCGTTACACATTCTGCCAGCATGCCAACATAGCAAGATTCACGGAGCGACTGTGCACCTTCAGGTCGGACGCGTCGGTCAGCTGGATCACCTGGATGTTTTGTCATTCGACAGCGCCTGGACGCCTCGTAGCTAGCACGTGCCGCAATACGCTGCAGTTCGCTGCCTGATCGATGAGTCCGTAGTCCTTTGCCTTTCACTCCAATGCATGACTCGATGTGACACGCAAACACTTCCCTAAGTCCAACATGTTCAACCCAGCACTGCCATCAAACACCCCGACCTGCTCTGCTGACATGAAGTTGTCCCGCATGAGGTCCTCTCTGATGGTGTCCTGGTCTTTGCCTGTCCTTGACTCCGCAAGTAACAGCACTGACAACACGCCGCAGGCGCAGCTTGGCAAATGGTAATTAAATCCATCAAACCCATCATGGCATGTCAGATGCTGAACTCTGGGACCCAGACACACGGGCATACATCCTTGAAGCGCACAGTGGGCTCAACCGGTCTTTGCAAACTCATTGCGCAAGTGGTATGAGCAGGTGTCGAGGTGCGCACCTGACTATGTTCTCGTGAATTTGCAGAATCTGCTGAGCTTCGACCTGAAGCACGAAGAACAACTTGCCAACTGCCGTTGAATTCATCAAGCATAACGGCACAACATGCTGTCGGAGCTGTGGTATCATATTATGCTATGATGCAACTCTGCTTCAGTGAGGGGGCGGTGAAGAGGGCCGAAGAATGCTGTCCAGCTACGCTCTCTCAGTACTACGGATGTTATTCCCTGCCAACTAACATCAACTAACCTTGCTGAGCGATCTGTTGACTCTTCACTCTTCTTGACTTCTCTGCATCTCTGATGTGCCTTGATATCCTCAGCTTGGCCTTGCGCTCCACCCATGGCTTGGTGGATCATAATCTTAGTGGAGGGCGCACACTTGACGAACGCTCCACAGCGCATTTGCAGTGACTCGAATGGAGATTCTACTGAGGGCACAACCGTCGCAAAAAGGTCGAACGTCAAAGCACGTGAAAGAAAAATGACTCCAGCTGACGAAGTGGCTCATCTTGTAGCGTGCTAGTGCATCGACTTCGGACGCTGCGTGTTGCGTTTAAACTAAATATCACAACCAGCTGTGCTACCCTACAGTGCAGTAGATGGTTCACCCCAACGTTGCTGAACGGTACGTGGTGGCACACGGTTCCATCCAAGTTCCCAGCCCGACTGTGAGGCAGGGCAATGCCTTGGCCGAAGTTGGCACTCTCACGGGCTTTCACTCAGGCTCCGAATGGCTCCGAATGGCTCAGGATGGCTGCTAGGTGCTCTCATGTGCTCTCGAAGTGCTCTCAGCATCTCTCAGCATGAAGTCCACTCAGCAGAGGCTTCTCAAGCGCTGCCAAGGATGCGCTTGCCCTTCTCGCCCGCTGCGAGCAGGAAAGAGGCCATGGAGGCTGCAAGGCCTGAGCTTGATTCGTGTACTGAGTGTACTGGAGTATGGCGCAATATGGCGGAGTACGGCATGATACGGCATGTGTCAACATGTGTGGTCTGACTCGGTCTGACTTCCAGCCAGATCTGCGAACTTGGGTTCCCGAGACTGGACTGAAGCACTGCCGCACGGGTTTGCCTTCGGCTTTCAACAGTGGGGGTCCAGCCGACATTGATGGTGATCACGGGGGACTTGATGTGCCTTAGCAGACGGAAGCCGAAAGACTCTGACTCATTGTCCTCCTCGTTCCAGTGGATGCCGGCAACAGTGTGTGTGTGTGTGTGTGTGTGTGTGTTGTGTGTGTGTGTGTGTGATATTGAGCTTTGCACTGCATAGTGTCGTAGATGGACAAGCCAGAAATCACGGATCCGCCCGCGCTATTGATGTACAAGTAGATCGGCTTGTTGTTGTCCTCCGGAATGGTCTTGCAAAAGTGGAAGCTTACTTGACCATCGCAGGCAGCAAAAAGAAGCTGCGAAGTACGAGAGGACGCGTTAAGAAAAGAATTCAAGAATGGTAAGGATACCTGCTGGCTTGGTTGTTCCAGCAGAACGTTACAGAACGCTAAGGAAAGCGTGTTCTTCAGCGTTGCATTGCTGCGTCCTCGGAATCCAAATACAGCCTGGGATGACCACCGTTGCAACGTACTTCGGACTTCAAAAATCTCAGGATTTAGCATTACTTGACCTGTCGGCTTCAACATACTTCAGTGTGCAGCTCGAGGGGCAAAACTCCGATGACCTCATTGGCCAACTTGTCATCAATTTCCTTTCCAATGAAGATAATTCCTCGCAAAGAGCTGGTGACATCGCGGACATCAATCAATCAAGGCAAGGGAGTCACATGCGGCAGAGTACGCAACAGACAATATACAACATCGCTGGTACTCAATAGCACTTTAGCAGCACAGAACGGACACACATGCCAGCAGTGCTTTCTCGGTACAGCCGATTGTAGATGTCAACCTAGCATGGCGATCATGATGCAACTTGCCGAGGGATGACTTAGTAACGTTCTCTGGTGGAATCCCGGCGTTCTGAGTGTGGAGCCCATTCGGCGTTCGGTGCTCCTGGGACTCTGTAGGCCACCTTCGCAACGACTTGGGCTCAAGCGGTCGCGGGAAGTTCTGAGCAGGACATGGCAGACGAGCAAGATTTTGCACCACGCTGGTCTCGCAGCGGATGCTTCCACGTTTCTCACTCGACATACCTCAATTTCAAGACTGTTTGCAGGATGCCACGACGTTGCAAAGTACAATCAACATGAATCATTAAGCAGCAAGGCATGCTTGAATGTAGTTGAAGAGTCGCCGAGGAAGACGCGCCGTAGAGCTAAGGGTAACCAGACATCCTCTAATTACTGTGCAACTCGGGCGCCACCAGAAAGTCCAGTCCATTCCGAGATACACCCGCTGTGAATCCAGCCGGTGTTCATGCACGGCCCGCACAACCCCTTGCAGCTGGGCGATGCGTAACCTACAAGTAGCAGTTCACAAACGCGCACAAATGCAAGACCGGCCTGGCCACTGCGGTGAGAAGTCATGTCCAGCAACGAGTGCTCCTCGCGTGGGAATAGCCGCAAAGCAGCTTGCGGGTGCTGCAACTGTGTTCCATCAAGCACTAAGAAGCACCAGTCGGCCTGCACCGGCCAGCTTTGGTAGCCAGATTTGCAGATCCGAGTCGACACACTCGTACAGGTGACAGCCATCCACAAAAATGGCCTGGCCATGATGAACGCTCATCACGGTCACAGCACCATAATTCTTTCGCTAGGGCTGCAACGTCAATGCTGCCATTCGGAATGGTCCTGCATACTGTTTGCTGGTAGACAGGCTACTGAGTTGAGCCGCGGGACAAAGCAACTACGCAGCAAATGCAAAAAGCAGACTCGACAGGCCGCTCCTGGCTGCTACGTCTGATGTGACCGGCAGAAGTTGAGCTCGATCTTTGTAGCTCTCATAGACAGCAGCTGCCTTGCAACGCTCGGATGTGCAACAAACACTTTACGGCGCTGCGCCCGCCTGTGCAAGGGCAACGTCTGGATCCATCGTCTCTGAGAAGTCGCCTGGAAACGTGCCGTCCTTCCCGATGTATGGATCGATGCCTGCTCGTCAATCGTCAGAAAGAAGTCAGGTGGACACAGGAACGTGAACGTGGCACTGGCACAGGGATGAACTATTTGAGTACGAGTTGCCAAGCAAAGTCACAAATGGAAGTTTCTCCAACAAGAACTTTGACCTCGGTCAGCGCAGTATCATCTGCGAACTGCTGCTGCCATCGGATGCTGCCCTGGCTCCGATGCCAAGCCTTCGGCAAACTCCCCTTGAACACGCCTATCTCGACCACATGAATCTGCTCACCTCCACGTCTTTGGTGAAGCTTTTTCCTTGAAGCAGAAGACGCAACAGCTCCAACTGCTCCGCTCTGTGTGATGCCCTCTTTTCCGCCGGGGCTCAGCAGATTCTGCAGGATATCCTGTGAAGTCGCTCCCACAATGCAGTTGTGAGTTAGGTGTGTGCGGTTTTTGTCAGCGGTCCTGACGCTGACTGCCTTCATTCACGAATCCATAAGCTGGTGCCCTGAAGCAGAAACGAGTGTCAAAGAAGCCGGACGCGACGGCAAGCAAACGAAGACGACGACTGTCCGACATAAATGAAGCGATGTGCCTGGAAGTGCCTCCGATTAGGGAGCTCGCTGTGTGCGCGTCATTGGCACCCAACTCCTCCCAGCGTTCAGAGGGTCCCCAGGCGGTGTGGACCACGCGGCCCTGACCGGCCACGAGATAAGTCTGGCATCTGACAAGATCTACCAGGCTTCTGTGCTAGCCTCGCGCAGGGAGTCGTGAAGCCAAACGAAGTGAGTGTCTCGCCAAACCTAGGTACATCATGGGACACGGTGTGCACACAGGTCAAGCTTGATTTGCACCTACACTTCCTGGTTGACACGTGTTCCGTCTGACTGCACTTCTTGTCTTTCGCCTTCAGTGATCAGAGCCTTTGGTGCTGAATGCTGATCCAGGTGCCATCCAGTTGGAGTGCTCGAAAGCTTTGCGACCGAAGGCTAACAATCTGGAGACGACCTTTGCCCGTGTCAAATCCAAAGTGGCAAACGTACGAACCACGTCTCTGCAACGACCACCTACTCCAAGGTCACACTGCATACTTTAAGGAAATGACTTGGCGTGTGTGCCCTTGTGCTTGAAGTGGCTGCACCAAGTCTGTGTGGAGGTGCCTCAGCTTCTCACCTCTGCTGCGATGTGAGAGGCAGAGGAACGGGTGCACTGAAAGGTTCCTAAGGGCAGAAATGCATCTGGCACCACGGAGACTTACATGAACCTGCTTCCAAGAGAGCTGTCTAGTGTCAACAGTCTTTATTGTTCACAGCCGAGACAATTGCTGAGGCCAACCGAAGCCTACTGAGCAGAAACTCTTATGGATGCTGTCCGGCAGCCAATCAGCAGACCCGTGGGAGCAGAGTCCTGCATCTCAATCTCTCGAGAGAGCACGGCCCCCGCAAGCTGCTGGACTTCATCCGCCATTGCCTTTTGCGTCTTGTGGCACTACTGCTTCCCAATGCTGTGAAGATCTGAAAGCTCGTCCTAGGAGTGACCACGGACTACTAATGCAGGCTAGTGCCTCGTGGATCTCCTCCGCAATGTCCCCAAACAAGCCAGTGCAAAGAGCCAGGTGTCGCAACGCCAGCACCATAAGCTCCCAAGCTATACTGTTCAAAACCTCGGCTGCCACTGATGCACTTGAGATTCTGTTTGCTCCTCAGATCCTCCAGTATCCTGCAATCTGGCCAAGAAGCTTCGCAGCTAATCGAAGTCAGATTCATATGGGGCGTCTCCTTCCCATGGCATAAAACGATGAGACTTCAAGTATGTCAGCCAAACCAGGTGAGGAGACATGCCCCTGCTCAAGTCGACATGTAAACATATCGAAACAGTGCAAGCGGGTCTCCCAGCACACCCGGCGAGTATTGTTGGCATAGCCGAATTGAGAACCAAGCCCGCGCATGATGCCTTCTTTGTCAGGACATGTCAGAGACAACTTGCAGGGGGCCTGAGCAAATCTACAATCGGTGATGCTTGTCAATGACAACAAGAGTAGCAACAGTTCATACTGTTGTGAGTATTGTGCAGCACGGAGGCAGGGTGCCGAGCTACTTTTGTGAAGTACTGTGCTGCGCTAGACGCAGACTAAGCCCTGGGCCAAAGCAGGTGAGAGTTTGCTGCTCCGGGTCGAAGTCCTCGCTCGGATCGCTTCCAAGCCCAAGCCCCTCGAGCAGCTGCGAAGAGCAAGTGTCAAGTACCTGAGGCCAAAGAAATTTCAAAGGACCTCTTCATTCGAGCTCCCAAACTCCTTAACTCCTTGCCTCGAGGTTGGCGCGGGACCCCAGCAACGCAAAGTTGCAAGCATCCTCCTGGCAGTTAAAATTCGCCAATGGCAAGCTCAGGAACAACAAGTTGTTTCAAAACACGTTCGAGTAGCTGTCCTGTCCAGCGGCGACTCTCCCATGTATCCCCAATGAGAGCGCGGCAAGCGCAATGATCATCAAGTATCTTTGCCCTAGTGTTTCAGTTCTCGTATGGTCACATGCCTCGGCTTGAACCAGGATGCCCGAATTGAAGAGACACCCCCAGTAGTCAGCGACGCTTTGCAAATCCAGTGCGGAATTCGCGACTTGTCTTGAGTCGGCCAGAGCTTCGGGTCCAAAAGAATGCTGGAGTTGTCAAGCTTGGGCTTCGGCTAGATGGCACCGGATTCAGCATGTTGGATGTGCATGTGAGCTCAGGCAGCACAATGTGACGATCAAGCAGCTTCCGAACTCGCACCTTGGGCACGCCTAAGGGCATCATGTGCCAGCCGTCGTCCCTAGCCTCCCCGATGTCACCCTCTCCAGCTGCACGCCACTACAAGGAAGGCCTTCCGAGCGCCTGAAGGGCATTGCTCTGCCCAGCTTGAGCACGAAGAGGCAATTGGTTTGGCCTGCGCATTGCAATCAGTACAGCACAACTATGTGGCTGCAAGACTTAGATCTTAGGCAGCAACGCAGCCACAAAGCTTGTGGACGACCAAAGCCTGTGCACCAGTACTGGATAGTCCCCGGTGACGTTTGAGCATCTAGAAGTCTATGCCATGAAGGAGCGTCTGCTTCGTCTACTTTCGTTGTGCTTGTTTCCATGCAGATTCTACCAGTACATGTCGGCTAAGACTTCGAGCTGCCTCGGAGTTGGCCGGGTAGCAGGGATGTAAGACGTGCGCTGGACAAAACCCTCTGGCCTGAGCACTACTACGGCGAGACCACCCGCCAGGAGCCAAGATGAGTGGGCCTACGCCGGGTCATCTGCATGCTCGTACCCCAAACCTGCGCTCACCTAAAATTTAAACATGACAAAGCTATGACAGCCATGCGCCTGCGCCCTTGGCCTCGGGGCTGTACTGGCGCCTGGAAGCATCACCACACAGAATGCTCCACAACCCAAAGCTGGGCTACAAGATTCCTCGGATTTCTTTTTCGCACCTCTGAACACTCAGGAGCGGCGTGTGCGTGTGCATGTGCGTCTGTGTGGGCGCGCGTATTCCCGCCAACACGAAGAGGAGCACAGCAAAAGACTGCCAAAAGGACCAACCTGATGTTCCTTCCCTACAGCATTGGCAGAGACATAGATGCAAAGTGTGACAGTAGTTGTAGCACACTGAATGGCCTGTGTGCGACATGGGCGGCACCTGCAACGTGCAGTTTTGGGCAGGGAAGTGATGACATGAGGTATGTGGCAAGGTTGCACTGAAGGTTACTGGTATCGCAAGATGCGACGAGAACGGCAAGATTGTGCTGGCAAATGACATGCGGTGGAGCTTGCCTTTAGCCACGCAAACAAGCCTGGGCCAGACCCCGGCCACCGCTTCTCACCATGGGCCGAGTCGCATGCAGGCATCGATCATGTGGACAAAAGTGGACACATGTGTGCACATGCAGAAGCAAACGCACTTTGCTGAACCTCTTTCGCCGTAGACTGAAACAAATTAACGCTCCCAAGTCTGAACTAAGGGCTCGCTGCCCGACGAGAATGCTACTTGTTGGGCTGGACAACTTTATGGGGAAAAACAGCCTTCCTGCGGTCTTCACAGGTGCCATTCCCAGCCGATGCACCGAGTTTGGTGGTCACGCATGTCGCTACAAGGCCCAAAGACTCCTAAGATCCTAAGCTGCCTAAGCTTGCAAAGAGGCAATGATGTCACGCAGCTCCAAGACTTCGGGATGACTTCCCCCAAACAACTTCTCGCGCAAAGCCAGCTCGCCTCGGTTGTGGCATGTTGTGGCAACGCGCGCGTCTTACTGTCATAGGAGTCATATTCTGAGTAGGAACGAGCACATCAGGCCTCTGGCTGTCTGTATACGCCCGCAATCACTAGTATAAGTTCAATCACTGATTCTCGTCATAGCTAACTCTTGGATCAAATATTCGGGTCGTCCCTGTTGTTGTGAACTAGTATGCCGGAATTGACCGATGCCCAACTCAACCAACAGATTATGCCTTCCATCAGCGATTGAGCGGCGGGAGTAAAGGTTTAGGCAGTCTGCAATCTCGCCCATTCGTTCTCTGAGGTTGGCAGTAGCATTCAGAATGTCTGCCACCTCTGTGCTATCAGGATCGAGATGCTCCTGGATCTCCAATGCGCGGGCGTACAATCTGAGCGACTCATCTACCTCACCCAGCGAATCCCTGCGTCCAGCGAGGTTGAACAAGATCTTGGCAATGTGGGGATGTTGGGGTCCAAAGAACCTCTCCCAAATAGCCAGGGATCTGCAGGCAACGGCCAGCGCCTCCTCGACTTGCCCCAAGCGATCTTTCAGATTGGCGATGCTGTCCAGAGTCATGGCAACGTAAAAATGGTTTGGTCCAAGCACCTCATTGGACTCATGCACGGCAAAGGAACCAAGCAACAGTAGGCATGCCCGTCGCCGCCCTTATCTGTTCCGCCTTCATCCCTTCAAGATGTCGTTACAATATATTACAGTATCAGAAACTCCGTGCTAGTCTCCTAGTCCCTGGCCCAAGGAAACCATGACAAAACCCTGTAGAAGCCTCAAAATCCTGCAATCTCCAGCGCCTTCTCTCTGATGCCCAGAGCTCGGGTGTAAGCTTCCAGCGCTTCTTCAACTCGACCTTGGGCCTCCTGCAAGGCGCCAACAACAATGAAAAGGTTGAGGGTTCCAGGAAAGCTTTTAGGATTTCTGGAGGGCTCATGTTAGTACGAGCAGGGGCTAAGGATTTGGGAGGTGTTGGGGCTTGCTTCACTGATAACCACCCCACTTCTCGACAAAAACAACGAGTCCTTCAACTCAGCAATGGCATGAAAAGCCGCTGCCACGTCTGGGTGCTCGGGTCCATGGATCTGCTCCAGAATCGCCTTGGGCACACGTGATGTGCTTCCGGGGTGGGATGCCGATGCCATCTCCCTCAGGGTCCCTCACCAAACCTCTGCAGCGAAGATTCGCTGCATCCTCAACAGGCGCATACTTGGTGCTCTGATGCTGCGGGCCCAGATCAGCCTCAGAACCTCCTCATTATCCGTTTGGGATTCGTTCGGGTTCCGTGGCAGTCCTCCAAGTCGCCTGACAGCTTCTAGATAGGTTGAACCATTGCAAGAAAAGACGTCGCTTCCTCAGTCACACAGCATGCTCGAGCCTCTTGCAGCTTTCAGCTTTGCCACTTCACCCAGTGTTGTGGCTTCCTGAGTACAGGTTGAACGGATTCACATCACCGCATGCTGGACTGGCTCTGCATGAACGCCTTGTAGCAACTTAGTAGCAACACCAATGCAAACAGGAGTCTTGCAATGGTGACAGAGGCCCACTTGGGCCCTGCAAAGACTCCCAGTCTCCTGCGAGATGATCCCGGCTTTCTGCATGGGCCCTATGGCCTTATTCTCCGTGATCGCACGGCTTGAAATTAAGATGCAAAATGAAGCCTCGGGCAGTTCTGCTTTCAGCGCTGAAGAAGTGCTTCAGAATCAAGTCTCTGTATGCCAGCGTCCCATCACCTCGGTGAGGCGTTGGCTGTCTCATTCAAGCGCGACTTCACGTGCCACAAATCACCCTCACGGTAAGCAAGAGACCGTCCACGCCGGCATTGGCAAGCATCTCCTTTGGTTGACTCCGCATGGGTTTTTGAACACATGGGCTGAAACTGCTCTTCGTGTGTCAGACAGGATGAGAAAGGTTTCTGCTGGGATGACACGCGCGGCAGGAAGCGCACCTCCAATTCTTCAGACGTGAAGGGGTTGCCTCGGCTGATCTTGGGCATAGACGTCCACGACATCCACGAAGCCGTATGATGGCCCGAAGCTCATCAGAGACAAGAAGCCTGACATGCTCATGATCTGCACCAGCTGCTCCACGGAGATCCGGCCATTCCCTTGAGTGTCAAAAGCCTGTGAACTGCGAAAGCTGCAGAACACGTGAAGCCGGAAGAATCCCACAGCTAATTGTGGCAAGGCCTGGAAGCTGAGCAGAAGCTCCTGTGCTTGATCTTTTGCCAGCCACTGCCGGAGTGCTTCCTCTCCAGAGGCTGTCAGTGTCTGTCAAAGCTGTGGGCAAAAAAGCTGCGTTGCGGTCCTGCATTAGTTGCACGAATGCCGTCCCATCGAGCATGGAGGAATTGCAAACACTGTTGCAAAGCTGAGTGACCTTGCTCATTTCAAGCAAATCTTGTGCAAAAAATGGAGTCAGCTGCTAAACGCTGTCACTGTACTACGGGAGTTGCTGCCAAGGGGCATCGTCTTCTGTTGGGTTCATTCCAAGCAGGCGCATGGTAGCTGGCAGCTGCGTTGCAGTCAGACAGTCTTCACCTCCTCGAAACTCGTCGAATACCGCTTGGATCGTTGCCTCGGAAGACTACAGTATGTCACAAGATTCACGATGGGACCGACAGGCTAAGTCGGGCTAAGTGCAAGGAAGCAGCAATTGAGTCCGCCATGGCGTTTCATCGCAACTTGGTGTGTGTCGTAGTCACGTGCTGGCCTCTGCACTTCTCAGTCCGCCTCATCACAGTGTCCACACACCACTCACCGTTCACGAGGCATAAGAACCATGGCGCTAGGTCCACTGAAACATGTTGAGTCGAAGCGTCACTACGCCGCTAGCGTAATGACTGGAAGAATGACTTGCTCACACCCCGAGATTTCCCGGTTGTTCTGGGTAAAGGGCTTGCTCATATGTTCAACTGTCGCCTTGGTCGGTCTTGCCAACTTGCTCAATGCAGGACACCAGCAGCCACCAGCGGCAAACTTCAAAATTCATTGTTTCATGCATAGTTCACTTCTTTCCGCATACATCTTACCCTCGGAACACTCCGAGAACGGCGGGGTTAATTTTAATTCTTAGCTCTGGTGAAATGGCCCAGAGGCTGACGTTAACACATCGCTATGTACATGCGCAACTACAATCGCGACTTCGGAATGCCACAACAAACAGGCATGCTGACTGATTTTCCAACATCCTCGAAGGCACAGAAACATCATTTGCAACTTGACAGGATAAGAGAATGGAGTCTCATAGTCCAACTTCGGGGATTGGTGTATTGGTGTACGTTGTGCTTCGACCGTAAGCATGGTAACGAAAACATTCAGCGGCGACAAAGCTCAAAAATGGAATGAAATTTCCCAGGCTCTGCGAGCAGTGCCTGCAAAGGAAGCTCACTCACTATCAACCGTCAGACTCATCGTAGCAGGCAAGAGTGCAAGAGGGCTCTTTTGAGATGGGCTCATCGCCTTTGGGTCTGTTTTGGGCCAGCACTGCTCTCGACTACTGTAGTTCTCTTGCCACCTCATCGAGAGCATGGTATGGCCCCGAGCTACTGCCACAGAAGGTCAGGCATCCTGGCGCAGTTCAAGATGTTGCGGACATCCCTCTAAACAATTCTAAACTTGGTTGCATACACTTGCGATCACTTTAGTTTATGTGCCAATCTTGCGAGCACAACTGCATCTTTCTGGGGGTGAGAAAGGCGTGAGCGTGGCCTTTATGCCCCTTGCGAGTTTCGGAGTGATCCCCAACTGCTGCCAACACTTTAGCGCTCACTTTAGCCTACAATGAGGACATTGTGCGGTCCCAGTCTGCGTGTGCAGTGAAGTGGCTGAGCTATGTGTTGTCTCTAAGCTTTGTCTGACATGACTCGCGTGACAAGCGACAACCACCACGAGCTGCAATCAGGCCCGTCCTTTCTCCTGTACAGGTAGAGGTAGCCTCAACTGTCAAAAGCAGTGCAACACAGCGCAAGATGCGACAAATGAGCGCCAAAAACGTGCCAATGATGAAAGGTCCGCACCCAGATCAAGAGGCGGAGCTTCAGACTGCGCAACCTTCCCAGGTGTCCAAAGTATTCCAAGCTGCCTCTCACGATGCTCACTGACGGAATGCAGCCTTGCTGTCATCAAAGATGACCCACGTATCGCCCTCTCCTCGCCGCCTTGGGGATGAGAAGAAAGACACAGGCGGCGCAAAGGGACGTGCTGTGCCTGCACACTATAGGGCAGCTAAGGTGCATATGACACACGTAGTGTCCGTGTGAGGTGTGCTTTCCGATGTGTGACACAAAGCCGACGAGCGTGTACCTGAACAAATCAGGACAAGTATCTGTACGTGTAGCAATGTAAGCGAAGTGTCCAGGAATGATTGCAAATACTTCCGCAGATGAAGCTGGCACTCCCCGACGCCGTCGCTGTAGTCCTTCGGCGCTGCCTGACAATTTGCAAACCAAAATATGCTGCACTGTCATCAGTGCACTCGGTGCATGAAAAGACAGCTAGAAGCACCAACGATGGATGTTGTGAGGTCTGAGCACTTCCACCGCCGGTCGATTGGCCACCCAAAGAGGCAACAGCTGCATCCAGATCGTCTGAGTGGGAAAACAACCTCGTTCAAAAGCAGCTACGCCAGTACATTGAAGGGTGGACTGCATGAGATGAAATTCTGTGAGGTCCAAGCCAATCTGCAGCTCTTTCAGCACTGTTCATACACCTTAAAGAACGGGACGGTGCAGGATGGGAGCCGTTGCAGCCTTGCCTCCCGACAGGAACTAAGTCTCACTACAAGTCTCAGATTCGCGCGACTTGAGTGCTGCTTGCACGTGATTCTGTGCAAAGCCCATCGAGCACAGCATTGACACAGCTTCCGGGTCTGGCCTAAGCTGGCGCCGCAGACCACTCACAAAGTGCATAGCGGATTTCGCTAGGCAATGGCCAGCAAATGCGCTCGCTCTGACAGACGTCGACACTGCCGTTTCCAATCGTGCTTTCTGTTCTTTCCTCTGCATGGCATGTTCAAGGCAGACCTGCGTGCAGAGTTCCCAGGCTAAGCTCGACTTAAAAGCGTGGAGATAGGCATCTTGCCTTCCTGATGCCCCGCTGCCCCACACGTATTGCACAAGACATTATGCGTGAGCGTCCAGCTCGCTTGTGCTTCTTCAAGGCCTTTTTGGGAAATTGTCTCACCAAATCGGACTGAGGCCAACTACCGAACAGCTCTATGCTGCGGCCCCATCGAACAGACATCCTCGCAAAACTGGCAAGGCCAAGAGACTTTTCAAGACGAGGGCAGAACTGCTGTACTGCTGAGCCTAGACTCAAACTTAAAAGGCTTGGGACTTACGGCTCTGCAGCGATGGTGCGTTTGGCCGGTGTCGCTCCACATGGTTTGGCCAGATGTCCGGGTCCACTTGCCGAAGGCCAGTCGGCAGGCAGCATCCAAGTGCATTCCCGAGAAGGTCATGGCCCGTGATGCCTGCGCAAAGCGCCATACAATTGGCATCCTTTTCCTTGCGGCCCACGATGTCATGTTGACGCACAAGCTCGCCAGGGAGAAGAAGCGGACACTCAGGTTCAGCACGGTGAGGATGCCGGTCCACAGCCTCGGTTGTACGACTCCTGAGGTGTAGTGGATTGTGCTCTGCCAAGATGATTGCGAAACCTCATGACGAAGGTGGCACCCAAAAGCACCGGGCGAACCGCACCGTACACGGTGTCGTTCGGATCCCCCAAGTTGCAACGACTTGACGTCGACGCCGCCCTTCTTCAGACAGTTGCACACGTCTTCTTCTTCTCTTCTTCTTCTTCTTCTTCTTCTTCTTCTCGTGATCTTGTCGCGCCGATCTCGGCTTCTGGGGTCAGCTTGCCGTCCTTAGCGCCCTTGTTGCAGTTCAGGTCGGCGGAGAGCTTGGAGCTCGGAAAGGCCTCCTGTGACATGCGGCGCAAGTCGCAGGGACAATTCAGCGAGAGCGCGTACAGACGGAGGAGGCGATGACGCCCTGCCAAGCTCGACTGCCAGCAGGATGCCGAAGACGTCTCCTGACAGCCTGGATCCTGTCAAAGTCACAGGCCACTGTGGAGAACTTGATGAAGGTGCTGTCAGACTCACGCCGGACACGGCCTGAGCCAAGTCGATGACACACAGCACCTGGCTGACTTCTGGCTGATGTGGGACAGGTCGACCGTCGGCGGCTCTTTGGACGCATCCAGCACTCGAGCGTGTGCCAGGCTTGCCTGCCAATGCCCTCGAAACCCTTCAAGAACTCACTTGGCACCGTCCGGCAGACCCAGCTTGGGCGCCACCACGAATACCATGAGGCCCAGTGCCACGTGAACTCGCATGCCCCAAGATGAGCCTGGTGTCCAAGCGTGGATGCAACCGCCCGAGCATATCTGCGGAATAACTCCATGCATCTACATGTCCCTGAGATGTTATTTCGCATTGACGAATGAGCGAATGCTGTCCATGCACTGGGCACCTCCCGGGCAAGGGGTCGCACCGCTCACTTGCTCGTCATTACCCTCCGGCAGGGCAGACAGAAGCAGCGGCCATGGTTGCAGAGAGCGGGGAGGGAGCGCGTTGTGAAGCGCCAAATGGCTTTGCATCCTAAAGCTTCCGCCGCCGCTAGGCTAGACATTCAGAATCTCCGGTTTTGGGTTAGGTTGCTAGATTTAAACTCGGCTATTCTGCAGAGAATCCAGGGAGTGCCCACATGTGCCCACCCCGGAGAGGTCAACGTGCCACATCCCTAGGAGCACTTATCCCAGATGATCCCTACAGTGCCTGTCAATTTGCCTGGTGGCTTAGTCTCATGGCCTGTGGGTAGGGATCTTCGAGGTAAATAAGGGATTTGCTGCTGCAAGAGGTCTGGTGCCCGACGAACCACCACCAGCTTCATCGACAGCTGCGCCGCCAGCTCCTGCATTGTGTCTGCAGCAGGCAACTTCTCGTTGACTGGCACACCCAAGACTACTCTCTTGTCTCAACATGCTAGCTGTGCTGCGGGCTTCAAAGCTGTGTGTCGAGTCTAGCTTTGTACTTTGCCGGGGCCGGAACACTTGTAAACGGAACTGGGTCGGGACGTGATCTTCCCGAACACCACAACAAGTGCCTGAGTTTTGGGGCCCAGTCCGAGCATCATGCCGCGGCTGAAGTCGCTTTGTGCGGATGTGTAGAAGTAGTGCAGAAGGGTTCCCAGGTGGCAGTCGCGCAGGAAGTCGGCCCCATCAACCCGCTGGGGCCCATCAACCCGCCGCGGCCGGGGGGGGGGGGGGGTGGGGTGGGGATCGCACTACACTCCTCTCAAGTCTCTTGTGGCCTGTCGCAAGAATGAAGAGGATGGAAGGTTGTGATTTAAGGCGTGAGTGAAAAAGCTTTAGCATAAATGTGCCCGTGGAGCCTGCTCCCGAAACAACATACCTTATCTCACGCAGATCTCAGCCTGAGCATCACTAGCTGTCACTTGCTGCTAGCCCCATTCAGGAACTGGTCCCACAGGGTCGTTGATGTCGGGATCGGTATTGTGCTCAAAAAACCTGAGCCCAATTGAAGTCAAGATGATGTCGACACTCTGCGAGCAGTGCAGTGGGGAGTGGGGAGCGGGCCACGCAATGGCGGCTTCTGCACTGGAGTTGCCCACAGCCAGGCTGGCACGCTTGGCCTGTGCGTCCCAGGGCAGCTGAGAACCGAACCCAAGAGGCCCAGGAGAAACGCAATGTGCTCAGATGCTGGCAGCGTTTTCACCAATATCCATGGACACCAGCGTCGCCTAAGAGGGCAGCCCAATATGAAAAAACCGAAACACGGAAGCAGAAGGTTGCCAGGCCCTCCTAAGACGCGTGCGACAATCATGTCGTCTGCTTGAGGTGCAGCAGCTGGAGCCGCCCTACGGTGTCGCACATGGTGTCATGATGTGTCATGGTTTGCTGGCGGAGTGGACTTAGACTCAGGAGCCAGCTGAGGAGCATCCGGCTCTTCTGGCACCGGCTCCTCTCCTTCCCGCATGCATTGGCTGTTAGAGGGCTGCTTAGCTGCTTAGACCCAACATTCACCCCTTCTGATACTTGTGTGCGTTTCCACATCCTTTCCAGCACTTGTCGGACGCCTAGCATGCTGGTGCAGCTCAAAACGTAAGCAGTTCTCTCGTTGTTTGTTCCCTGTATCATTCATTCCACATCCCATTTGCATTCACGAGACCCCTGATTGCTCCCAGACTGCTTTGTGCCTTTTGCAGACCGGAATCCTACTAATTACCTCAATGCTCCCTCACTGTACCGCAGCAAGACTTCCAGTAAGTGTCGTGGCCAGGTCTTCCCTATTTTGCTGCCACGGGTCACGCTGGGCAGTATTGCGTGGTGAACTTGAAGGTTTGTGTTATTTCTGTGAGGTAGTAGCGATGCGGGCTGTAGATCCTGTACATCCATGTACATACGGCATAGATCATACGGCAGGATACAAACACATTTTTGTTGCTGGTTCGCTGCGCTTCTCCTGGTTGAAGACCCCTGCCACGGAGGTGCTCAAGATTGAGTGTCTCTGGCCTTGACTGAGCGAGCATGAGCAGCCTTGTCGTGAATCAAACTGTGGCAAACAGTGCTCACCTGTGCAAAGTCGAGACCATCGTCCCGCAGGCTACGCAAGTGCACGCAAGCCCGAGAGTCGGGCATAGGAACCTGTCCGACATGAGAAAAGTCTTGCAACCCGCCAAAATAGAATAAGGAACTCACTTCGAGCAGCTCCCACTGTCGACACATCTCATCTGACAGGAAAAATGGAAAGGAAGGAAAATAAACAATGGCTAGAAAACATACGCATGAGCGTCAACCGGCGGTTCCGGAAAGCACTTGCTCTGGGTCTGAAGATATGTCCCATCCCAGCATTGCACAGCAGCACATCTCCAAAAACAATCTAAAGGCCCCAACTGAGATGAGGTGAAACATGCACACCATGGCAACTTAACTGAGTATTAGATCTCGGCCCCCGGTCTAAGATGTTCTTCATGAGTCTTCTTCAGGAACACAGAGCCTCAATCCTGGGAGGCGCTTCACAACAGATTAAAGGCACATGTCGACACACTGCTTCTCCCCGTAAAGCTACACTTTTGGGTGGTCTGAAAGTCCATTGTAGGGTCAAAGCCCATGCTTTCAATACCAAAAGAGGAATGCACGAGAACCAGTATCACTTCCAAAAAAAGGCGCGCTGCTTCTCTTGAAGGGAATCCCACTCTAAAGAAACGGCTGGGCCGCGCCTTGCAGTCTAACTTGGCCGGGCACCACTTCTCGTCCACATAGTACCGCTGAAGCTGCACCAGCAGGTACCTGTGAAGAACACCGACAGAAGGCGCAGTCGAAAAAGACGTGTCAATCCCCGTCTGTGCTGGCTGGACCTTGGCATGGTGGCCATCCTCGACCTCAACGCGACAATGCAAGGGGCAAAATCTGCAAAGGGCAAAAAACATGCAAAAGCAAAAGCAAAGGATTTGCTTGAAGCATTAAGAGCAAAGCACCCGAAACAAAAGGATCCGAAGACTTCAAGGCCGCAGCGTCTTTGAAGCAGCGCTGCCTCGAAATTGGACGCCATCCTTCCACAGTGCAACAGCAGATGCTCCCAAAGCTGTCAGAGTCCGACATGTGGGGCTGTATAACAACCCCGATGGAAACCTGCTGGTCCCCAAAAATGTTATCGTTTTTTTTTACTCCTTATCGTTTTACAGTGTATGCGCACAAAACACAGTCTTGTTGGCTAGAACTCTTATCGTTTTACAGCGTTTGCTTATAAAACGAAATGCTTCGGAGCACTTGGTTTCCACCAGGCCCCCAGAGACACCCCAAGACCAGAGTCACCACAGGGCACACATCTTCAACCCTGGAATGGTCCAGGTCCTTCAACAGACCCCATCGTGAACAAAAAGTTATCGTTCTGGTTATCGTTTTGTTATCGTTTTTGACCTAAAGAATTAGGGGTGTGAGGGGTGTAAGGGGGGTGTTAGGCGTGTACGGGGCCACACAACAAAAACCCTGCAGAAAGTTATCGTTTTTTTTACTCCTTCTCGTTTTACAAGCTAAACGATCCTCGGGCGCACTCCTTTCTAAACCGCAAGCCGCGGGGTTAGTATACAACCCCATGTGTCTGTGAAGTCAATCAGCGGATCCGAAATCGGCGCTGCACAAGTCTCCTCAGGTGCTGCGAAGCGTGCCAAGCAAGACCTGACACTGATACTGCAAGGCTACAAATGCAACCGAATACTCTGACTTGCGAACCTCGCAAGCTCGCAAGCACAAGTTCGAGGGAAGCACGGCAGTGGTATCACAGGCTTGGGCTCTTCCGGCTCACCTTTCAAGGGCTCTTCAGGGCAGGGCTGTCAGCAAGACACTTCAGCCAAGTGCCTTCTGTTTTCGGCTTCTTCGCCTCTTGCTCGCCTTTGTCCTTTGCTGCTCTGAATGCCGTAACCTGCAAAGACAAAACACAAACTCTACGCAAACAGTCTGCAAACTGGATCTGGGTCGGTCGCATCAGTGATGATTATAATGCGAGTTCTGTCTCTAGCTGCTGCGCGAATGCGTGGCTGCGCAGAGAATTGAAGAAACACATGGTAGGGTAGTACAGAAGCCTGATTCGGGAACTAAGAGGCTGCCTTGGGAAGTTGATTCGTGAGAGGATTCGAATGATCGACCCGGGTTTGTACTTTCTGAGATGAGGTAGTAGCTTCTGAGGCCTCTGAGGCTCGTCTTCAGTCATGTCAGCTGGCCTCTTGGAGGTTCTCAGCATCATCCAGCTTGACCTGTGCCGAGGAGGTTTGCAGTACTTCTTGCTGACAAGTTGTCAACCGTACATCGGTTCTGAGGCATCTTCTGGAAGACCGAGCATGTTCTGCTGGACCGTACTATACCTGAGTAACACTACCAGTACACGAGCATGAGCTCATGATCAACGAGTGAAAGAACAAAGCTCAGCTCGCGTGCTTCACTCTCCTTTGACCAGAGCTTTCCTGCAGCCGCTCTTCCACCTGGCATGAGCTGCTCACGATCATTTCATTTCACGTACACGGATCTGATCGTAGCTGTGCAGAACTTAAAAAGTAGAAGCAGTAGCCAGAGGGGTGGGGGTCCCTTGACCGACCAAGAAGCTTGAAAAGCGACCGCAACCTCAAGCCACTTCCGCCTCGGGGAGGGGGGGGGGGGACGAAAGCTCAACAAAAAGTCCACAGATATCTGAAAAAACACAAAAACTGGCTTTTACAAAAGCCATAGAACAATTCGGTGCTGTTGTTAACATACTTTATTACATTCAGCTTCGGGTCCTAAGTCTTTTCGACATACATACTGTTGATTGGACCATAGAACCCTTAGAAACAAACTAAACCCAATCGTACATCCAGCCGTGTCTGGGCTGTTCGAAGCTTCACTACTGACACAAACGAACTGATTTGCTCAGAGAAGGTGATCATGGGTTCAGACTTTGCAAGCTCAGTTTAGGTTGTTGGTGCGGTCTTGCATGGTGCTGCCGAACCGAGCTTTTTTCAAAGCTTGCGTCTGCAGGTGTCTCTCCCTTGGCCAACAAATTAGATAGAACCTAGACTCCAACTCCCGGGGCAGTTGGCGTGGTGCAAGAAACTGCACGCCGTGGCCACATTAAACGCCTGCCGGGCTTGCCGCAAACTCGAAAAGGGCGGTAGTCGAGCCTTGCAGTCTGCTTGCAAAGAGCACTCAGAGGGACTCTGAGTGCAATAATAGTATCACTAATCCCAAGTAAGTCTAAACAAAGGCCGCCGCTATCTCCCGTCAACCGGGAGCCCAGAGCACTCCGCTCAGAGCGTGCAATCTGCTCCAGGAAGTACTGCACCCAGGACAGCTACGCATGGCTGCGCGTGCGGGATACTGCTAAAATTTTTAAAAGCGACAAAACACGTGGGACTCGCCTGAACGAATTCCGCGGCATCCTGCTGCCTGCAGGATGGGGCAGACATGTTTAACACTCGGCTCAAGCGACTCAATTTTGGGCACAACCCACCTTGCAGTGGAGAACTCGACGTGCCCTCTCCCGATGAGCGAGCGGAACATCTGGCAGATCAAGGCGTGCTGTGGTCTCATTCGGTCTCATGCTACTGTGGCGTTGGAAGCTGTTGTGGCATCCTGCCTGAGGTGCGATGGAGTATCTGGGGTCTTCCTCATCATCTCCATCTTTCCTGCTCACGAAGCTACAGCACTTTCAACATATTTCCTGTGTCGCTACAGAAGTTGCTGGAACGGATACTCTGAGAGGCTGGCAGAGGTGGCGCGTAGCGTGGGCCATTTAAGCCACTGACAAGCTTTGCCACCTGGCTGGATGGCTGGGTGTCTCAATTAATGTGCACTTCTCTGAAGTGAAGGACCTGCCTGGCCGAGCAGATCATTCTGCACTTCTGCAGGCGCAGATTTTCGGATCTGACGCAAGCCGAATCCGGCTTCTTGCAAAGTAGGCAAACATTTCTCGAGCAAACGTCTCGGCCTGCAAATCTGCATCTAAGTAGCGCTGCTTCACTTCCGGAAGCGCCTAGGCTTGGCCGCTGAGTATTTCTGAGTATTTCAGGATCCGTGATTCTTTTTCTTTGAGGAACCTACGAGCAAAAGCTGGACCGAAGAGTTCATGTAGCAGGACTGCCTGTCAGTGTCATTGCACGGAATCGAAAGAATGAAGCCCGCCGACCCCGGCAAGCTGGGGGCCAGCGCCAGTTGTTGCGCTGGCTTTCTCCCGCTTTCGCACAAATCGGATGATGGCCAAGGTTCTTGGGGCGGGTTCGGTCTTAAATGAATTCAGGGTTTGGTCCTGCTTCCGGTTTTGGCCGGCCTCAGCAAGAGAACTGACATTGTCCGCCCACGTGTGCGGATTGTGGACTTGAGCACGAGTGCCCTATACTACCCTACACCCCACAGTCCCCCGGACCCCTCCGTTGCATTCTGCTGCTCGTGGAGTCTGGCGGCTTTTTCGGGGTCGGCGGAAGCGGCGTTAGCCCTTAGATTCTACGAATTTTCGATGCGGAAAAGAACTGCAGGCGCACCCAAGATTCTTGAGGCCAACCAAACCTGGCCCGCGAAGCCGGACCTTGGAATAGCATCAACTGTATCTGCCGCTTGCAGGCCACTGCATTTTTTGTGTACCTTATCTGAGCGCATCACCAAGGGCTTGTCTCCGGATTCGCAGATTTTCGACCAATCGTAGTTCAAGTTGAGATCCACCTTCCAGGCCGGAGGAATGGCAGTTGAAATGGCCGAAAGACGGGCTAGCTGACATGATGTGATGAGTGATCCGCTCGCGGGGCCTGCATCTCTGCCAGGGTCTTGTCTGTCTTCTCCATCCTTTGGACAGCAAGCATAATCTACCATAAAGCCAACAGAGCCTACAGCAAGGAGTTCGCGACTGCGTGGGCACTTCGTCAGCTTAGTCTACTCCCTGCCGAGTCTCTTCATGACGTCAATGCCCCAATGCTCCAAATGCTTTGCGAGCAAGGGGTCCTGGAAGGCACTGAAATCCACCAATTGCCAATTGCAAGCTCATACGTCTCGAGCAGAAAGCCATGGCCCATTGCACTTGGAAATCTCAGCCTTCCCACCTTCCCACTCCCCCGCATCAGGGGCACCCAATGGCACCCAGCTCTCCTTGACCATCTTGTCCTCGTCGGGCGCATAGGAGTAGACATCGGCGCCTAGTACGGCTGCAAGGCTGTGCAATTCAGATGCCACCTTCTTGCAGCCTGCAGCCTTTAGCAACATGTTGCAGCGAGCCTGCAGGCGTTATGGTTCCCAACTTCACCACCTCCCATCACGGATCATAGGCATGCGGATCATGTCCTGGGAACCCACGCAGCGAGCTCCCAAGGCCGAGGCAAGAGGGTAAAAATTTCCCTTGGCTTTCTCCTGTGCAGACATCTGCTTCTGCCGGTACACCAAAGCATTGCTACAAGTATGAGGTGCTCAGGTCGAGAAAAAGCATGTCTAGCAGTCTAGCAATCTCAATGTGTTTCGGCACGTCTGCTCGTCAAGGCGACTGGAAAACAAAAGGAACACAAGTCACGACAAACAGTCAATCCCCAGGAACGGAGACGAAACCAACCAGAGGCAGCTGCAAGCTATCATGGATGCATGGATGTGGCCCAGCCTCAGTGAAGTGGTCCAAGGCTCCGTTGCTGCCACCAGAGCCGTCCCAGAACTTCCGGCCGCCCCCAATGAACCTGATCAGGAGTAGAGGGCCTTATAAAGGCTTCAAGAATGTCTGTGGGTGTTCATGGCTTTGGCCCCCTGATGCTCAAAGAGTTTCTCAAGTTTCACTCAAGTTTCTGAAGATTTTGAGAGCTGCGTCCCGAGCCCATCAGAGAGGTTGAGCCAAAGGTTCTGCGTGTCGCCACTCTTCTCACACCTTGGGCAGGTGGCGGGCGAGGGGAGGCACAGCTGTCGCATGGAACGCTTCGAACTTCGAGCTGTGTCCATGCCGAAGTCGTTGAAGCTGAGGCCTGAACAGCCAGTCCTCTCCAGTCATTGCAGCAAATCTGTGCTGCCTACTTCTGTGCAGATCATCCTGTGACATGCTGCGAGTGAACATGTGCGGCAGGGGTCCTTGGGATTTGGGCTGATCTTCTTTGATGCTGGCAACTGCACCAAGTCCTGCCCCCCCGCACTGTCGCCAGAACCGCTTGGCACAACCCACGCAACTCGTAGTGACTCGTAGTGTACGTCGTAGTGTGTCTATTCCGAGCTCAGCCTTGTAATACTTGGACTCTGTCACTTCCTGGTCAGCTTGGCATGACCAGTGCAGGAACAGTTGAACAGTGCAACTCTGTATGTACCCCTCAGCATCCAACGTCATCTTCCCACTGAGCCACTGCGTCCATGGATTTCGCACCCTGCTCCAGCGGCCAAGATGCAATCGTTGCAGCTTCATGGTGTGGGCTAGCCGCGCGTGCAGAACTTTCTCTTCATTTGGTAGCCTCTTTTGCTGTTCCGGATTGTGGACGAGACCGCAGGAATCTCTGTGCACGAACTCTTGTCATGCGGGAATCCGTGATGTGTCTTGTCTCAGCTATACAGACTGCTGTTTCATCCACGCTGTCTTGCGTTCAGCCTCTTGCAACCTCTGAAAGTGGGTCTGCAGCTCATCTGTAACTTTGGTCACAGCAGCGGAGGCTATCCTGACAACTGTGCAGCAGGTATGTCACATGTTGCATGTGAGCACTCGCCTTCTCAAAATGATCCCCGGGCATGCCGTTCTCCTAGAAGAGAACAGCCGCCCGCTTTACATGCGGGATATTGGGGGATTTCATAGGAGCTGAAACAGAAGCTCTCAGGTCTCCCACATGCAGTGACGAATCTACACCGTTTCCGTCTTCATGCTTCGTGGGAAGAGTCTTGTCTGGACTCACTTGGGGATGTCGTCAAATATTGTTGAGCCCCCGTTCCGGCTGGTCTTGAGGACGTTTGGCCATGTTGCAATGACCTTGGGCAGCAATATCAGCTCGCTGACTCCATCTCTACTGTCCGTGTCTTCTATGTCTTCACGAGCCCTTACACTGAGCCAGCCACTGCCATAGCAGCCATAGGCGCTGAAGCAAGAAACCATCCAACAGGAACCGTCCAACTGGGGAAGAAGCCAGTTCCTGATAGCATATCATGGAATGTATCTTTGCGTGTTGCTGAAGACGGATTCTGCTAATTGATTGCCACAACAGACGAAATTCTCCACCGAGGCCTTCCGGGTATGGCTTGGAAGAATGGGCGTCCATGATATCCAGCTTCCCAAATGGTGGAGTGATGCTGACGATCGCCAGCAAGAGACACAGCCCTGGACAGATGTACCCCCACATCACCTGGCAGGCAGACTTCATGAGCCTGGGTGACACAACCTCCCAAGACTTCCTGACCTTGCTACGGGAAAAGATCCGTTATCGAGAGAAACAGGGACTGCGTGCTTGGTTAATTTATAGTGACCTTCCACTTCACATTTCCATAGACCAAGGCCGTGACGTTGTAGAGCCGCCCCAGATGGTGACCAGTGTGATCAACGCACAAGGATTTGAAGAGTTCCCAAGTCTTGCCCTGCCGCGTCCAAAGCCTTGACCAACACTTGCAGCACTTTGCCGCACTTTGCAGCACTTTGCAGCACTTTGCAGCACTTGCACTAGAGACTAGAGACATGAAAAAGACAGTTTTGATGCCATGAGGCAAACCAACGCATTCTAAACATCCCACTGCAAACATCACATAGATGCTGACGTAGTTGTCAAACCTTTGATGCAGATTGTATGCTCACTTGGTTGCTGACACGCGTGTCCAGTCGAGCCGGCTCAAGTCGCTCAGCCCCAGACAAGTCCAGGAAGTAGATCCCAGCTCGGGTCACAAAGACCAAGCCGAGCAAGTAGGAGACCAAGCATATCACTCCTGCATGCAGCAGAACCTTCTGGAATCTGGAATCCTTACCATAGAAGTCTACCGCAAGATATGCTGAGACACATGAGCACAGCAACCGAAACGGAGGCCCTCCTGCTAGAGCCGGGCGCGGAAGCCGCTCTCCCCACCCAGCATCAGCCAGGGCAGTTGCCAAGGTTTCGATGTACGCAAATTGCGAGTCGATTCCAAGCAGCAACATCATGAAGAAGAATAGTATGGCCTCTAGTCAGCAATCATTAGTGCATGCCACTGCAATGCTTGGTCCTCAAACGCATCATATTGTAAAGGGAGCCTGCAAACGTCTTGTGCATCCTTCCGAGACCGGAGGTCGACAAGCGCTTTCCAGATGACAACAGAAGTAGTCATTTCGGGGGGTGTTCTATGCAGGGTCAATACCAATAATGCTTTTCTTTGTGTTTTTTTCACCTTTGTAGGAGGAGAAGGCAAAATAATGGGACCTTTTTGATGCCAGCATCCAGCGGATGAGGGATCGACCATCCAGAAAGCTGACGGGTAGCCTGCGCTTTGGTAAGCATTCGTTCTCTCACTTTGCCACCTTCTACACGCATCCAGGGGCCCAAATCATGAAGAGAGCCATGGAATCTATATGTCGATGCAGGCACCGAGGCCCTAAACCCTAGACTCGATGCAGGCACCGAGGTCGCGGCCACCCATCCAACTAGAAATGTCGCTGACAACCGGCCGAGGCGGACAAGCGCCACACACACATGCTATAACATCAGTATGCATTGTATTGTCACTAGATAAGTAGACTGCCATGCTCTCAAATTTCCGCTATATATATATATATATATATTAATGGTACCCCCCCCCCCCAGTGACCTACCCTTTTTCGCCTTGTCTCAAGCCACAGCTGCACTGCAAGCAAACTCGGTGTGCAATATAGCGTATTTCCTAGGGCGTAGACTAAAATACAACTAAAATCGCATACACGGGACAGTAGAAAAACCAAAAAAACCAAAACCAAAAAAACCAAAAAACCAAAACCAAAAAAACCAAAAAAACCAAAACCAAAAAAAACAAAAAAACCAAAACCAAAAAAAACAAAAAAAACAAAACCAAAAAAACCAAAAATACCAAAAAAAACAATTTTCCGGGACTCTCAGGAAATCCCTATGAGGCTTCTCCAAGAGTCCCAGAAAATTGTTTTTTTTGGTATTTTTGGTTTTTTTGGTTTTGGTTTTTTTGGTTTTTTTGGTTTTGGTATTTTTGGTTTTTTGGTTTTGGTATTTTGGCTTTTTGGTTCGCCTTCACGGTCACGAGGCAGCAACTACGCCATTTTAAGTGTGCTTATGCTAATTGTGCTTTTCAAAAATAGTATACAAGTGGTCTTTCTAGTGCTTCAGACCTATTTGTTTCGTTATTATGTAAGTAGAGCCGCTAGTGTTTTCTAAAAGCAGCATTTGCAATACTTGTCTTGAGAAAAAGCATTTATTGCTTAGAATTGTTTGCTTAAAGAGTGACTCCTACTCGTCCAGGGATAGCCCAAAACCCTATAATCAAAACTTCACCAGAGATTCTCCTGAAAAGCTTGCGCTTTTGGATGTTTTTACGTATTTGTGAATTTGCTTGTGGTATGGCCTTCACTAAGTACTTTTCTAGGATTCTTGTGCATTTTTTAAGCCTGATTGTGTAAGTTGCGTTTTTCAAGCATAGTATATATGTGGTCTTGATTGAATACTTCAGTCATCTTTGTTTCATCGTTATGTATGTAGAACCGATTTCCATTATTGTGCATTTTTAAGCTTGCTTATGCAAATTGTGCTTTTCAGACATAGTATACAAGTGGTCTTTAGTGAATACTTCAACAATCTTTGTCTCATTGTTATGTAGGTAGAACCGTTTCCATTTCCGCAAGTGTTTATTTCGTATTTGGTTGAGTATAGTCCTTTAAATAGTATTCACTTGAGTCAAATTGGGCTATTTGCTTAAGAATTCCTCTAGTAGTTAAATTCGCATAGAATGAATACTTCAAAAAAAATGCTTCATGAATATGTAAACATAAGGTGTTTCATTTGACTTTGCAGATAGTATTTCAATAATACTTTGCCTAGTATAAATACAATTGTTTCAATGCATTAGTTCCTCAACAAAAGCACTATTTGCCCTTTAAACCACACTTTGCCATATTTTGGTTGAATATGGTGCTTCTTTCGTATTTTAGTTGAGTATGGTCCTTTAAATGGTATTCACTTGAGTCAAATTGGGCTATTTGCTTAATAATTACTCTAGTAGCTAAATTCGCACAAAACGATTATTTCAAAAATGAAAACGATTCATGAATATGTAAACATAAGGTATTGCAGTGGACTTTTCAGAGAGCATACTTTGCCTAGTACAAGCACAATTGTATAAATACAGTATTTGCACTTTAAACCCACACTTTGCCATATTTTGGTTGAGAATGGTGTCTATTTCGTATCTTGGTTGAGTATGCTCCTGTAAATGGTATTCACTCGAGTCAAATTGGGCTCTTTGCTTAATAATTACTCTAGTAGCTAAATTCGCATAGAACCAAGAAAAATGTTTCACTATTTGATTAATACTTTGCCTCGTACAAACACAATTGTATAAATAAATTAGTTACTCAACCAAACATTAATTGCCCTTTAAAACGCACAATTTGCATAGAAAAACACTGATCTAAACATCTAAAAACAGCATTGTCCGCTTCAGATTCAAAATGTAGATTCTTCCAATGCTGGCTTATCGGGGTCTGTGAGGTGGGTGTCCCAGTAACTGTCCTTCATTACCTGGTGATTAACTACGCGACTTTTAGGCCTTGTTTGTTGTTTTTTGTTAAAAAGGCCTAAAAAGGCCTAAAAAGGGTAGGTCGCTGGGGGGGGGTAGCATATTAATATATATATATGTATATTTACATATATATACATATATATATACATATAATTCTATAGTATTGATAATAATCTTCTATATTATTAGAATACTATAATATTGATTTAGAATATTATAAGATTATACGACAAAAAAGGAATAGATTCAATATTACAAGATATTATACACAAACATATTATAATGTAATATACCATTATTACATTGTTCTACTAAAATATTCTTCTGTTGGTACTTATTTAATCAGTATGCATCCGTGAAGCTGCACACCAAAGCCTTGATAAGACTGACCAAGACACGAAGAAGAAGCTGCCCGGCATCTGCGACACAGCGATTGGAAACGCCACAAATGCAAGTCCTTGTTCAGCCTACTTCAATTTCGTCAGCCGTTCATCGTTCATGCAAAGTTCGGTGAAGCTCTCTGGAACCCTACTCGAACAACATGTGCCCAAGTAGACGACTCCATCCAACTGTGACACTGACTTAGCATGAGGCATGAGCCTCTCATTTGCCTAGCAAATCGCGGTGTGTCCTGTTCCGGACAAGCCAATGCTCTTGAGGCTGTCCAAGCTATCTGCTGAGATGCATGGATCTGTCCTGAGGTTGCCATTGCTTGCTCCACATTTCAGTCCTTTTGCACCAAGCAGAGTCCAAAGGTCTGCAGTAGCTGCGTTTGACCAGCCAAGGGGCTCGTGCAACTCCTGCGCTAGAAAGCCCAGAACTGGAAACACAACGCAGCCAGCCAGAACTGAGGTGCCGCAGTTGGTGATAGCAACCTCAGGAGATTCTTAAAAAGAGAGCGCACCAGCTTGTCGCGCGCGCCTCTGCGATAATCGCTGTGCCTCTGAGCAACAGAAGTGGCATCACGGACCTGGGGCAGACAAGCATCTGCTGGGCTTCGCCATTGGTTGTGCTCATTATTTGTGCTGAAGGCTCAATGGCAGGAGAACCAGGCCCCGGACAAAGTTGCCACCTTTGCTACCATAGGAACCGAATGCGACAATGGATCCGTAACCAACGCCCAGCGAGAAGAATATCTGCACAGCTCCGTGGATCCAAACTTGAGGGTCCGAGAGGTGGCTAAAATCCTCAGCAGACGTCCACACGTCTGTGATCGAAATTTGCTCAGACTCCCTGTGGCTGGAGTAGCATCGAATGCATAATCAGCTCTGCACCAATGCGATGTGCTCAGACGGCTTGCAGAGGCTTAAGTGAAGGGAATTGTGCGCCCCGCTCTAACTGTTGTAAGGACATGTCGATGCCGCATCCCAAAAAATAGTGAGCTGTGACGGGGTCATCCTTGAAATTGCTCACATCGCATTTTCAGAATTTCAGAGGCTACGGGTCTTGTGGTGAGAAGTGGTCCTAACGGCATAAGGTGCATCAATGTGAGACAACAAAAACCCATGCCAACAACATTTCCTGCACCCATCGCAGCGTAATCGGACATGAAGCTTTTCGAAACTCCTGGTTGCAACTACGGCGTGTTGTCGTCCCACGTTCATTCTTGGCCGAGTTGGGCAAATCGACCCGTTTTCGAAAGACGGGGTTCATTGGGTTTAGGGTTGCCCGAACATCCTTCAATCCTTGTCCCAGGCAAGATGCGGCTTCAAACAAAAACTTCAGGCCGACGAAGGCATTTGGCAATGTCAGTGCACGAACCTTAGACAGTGGATGCTCTTTACCGTTCCTCGCGATGGGAACGACCGCAGCGACTGAACAAAGATACTTCCTTTCTGCCACGTTGCCAAGAAGATTCCCAAGCATACGTACGGCAAGGTGGCTGTGACGTAAACAACTTTCCCGGAGGACTTCACGCCCTTGAAAACCTCAGACAGAAAGGAGGAGGTGTGGAAATGAGGCGAGGAGTGGCAAGGAGGTAGCTGCTACTGGGCGTAACCTTATCGCCACGGAACGATCAGCCAAATTACCAACCACGCAATGGTCAGGGACACCAACAACCCCGGATTCAAGCCTGCAGAGTCGGTTCACATTATACAGGATGTCGCGGAAACGTCTTGACTAAGCCAGCGAATTCAAACCCCTCGCCACCTCCAATCTCGTCCAGTCCACTGCTTTGATTCAAGGCTTGCTCTTCCCAGAAGATCTTCGCCATTCTTGCTGGTCAGGGGGGCCGAGCAAGCTAAGCGAGCCATGTGATTAAACAGCTACACCTGACCGAACTTGAGCAAGCTTTCAACATCTTTCCACTGTCTCGCCTGGGCATCTCGTGGGCTGCAGTGTTCTCCTCAGGAGCAATCTCAGGGCCGAGCCGAACTGGTGGAAGCAGACTGAAACATTCGCAATAACGCGACATGATGCGGAATATTGCGGAATCATGCGCGAGTGCGCAATGATGACAGGCTGATCGGCACTTGCAGTGGCTTCACTAGTGCGGCCCATGGTGCAGTACGTAGTCTGCAGGGGCTTGATCGCTGGATGTCGACGGGCACCATGTGCTGGAAACAAAGGTGGAGTTCAGCAAGCCTGTGACGCTGTCAACCAGGTAGTCGCTGTCCGCAACTGTCTGGCAGATGGCAAGAGAGATGAGATGACTGGAGTGACTAGAGGCTGTGGATGTCAAGCAGCCCGCCTTGTGCAGGTACAGATCCTTTGTCGGACAGACGACCTAGGCCCAAGGCTCAGAATTCAAAATCTGCCGGAAGCTTGGAAATTCATCTACGAAGTTCGACACCCCTCCCTGACTCCCTGCAAGGCAACTGACTCCTGGAGCCACATCGCTCCATGGTAGATAGCCAGATGGCAAGGCAGCAATTGTCCTCTCATCAGGCTTGGCAAGAAATGCGGCATCATCTGCACATCTACGGATGTGTGGCACCAACGTGAACCAACGGGTCTTGAAATGCTCCAGTCCTGCCAAGGTAGTAAATGGTCCAAGCAAGAATGACGATGTAGTACAGTCCCACCAGATAGGTACACACCATGGCTGCCAAGCCTGCACCACCCACCCACCAGGAAAAACAAACATACAAGAGCCGGCAAAAAAATCTTGGACTATCAGCGCACCTACCCCCTGCCAGCGCGGCAAGCCCAACTTGGTCCACATGCCCCTGGCACAAAAAAATCGATTCCTCGACATGATCTCTCAAAGTAGGTACTGCATTACTGTCGCATGCATGTATGTGTACATGTTTTTGCGCAATCTTTGATCTGCTGGAAAGTTCAAGTTTGCTGTGGAAGGTTTAACGTTTCCAGGGATTGGGGGATTGGCGCAGGTTGGCCTATTCGGCACATCTGCACAATCCAACTCCTCATTGCAAGCCCTTTTCTGGGGCACGCTTCCATGCTGGAAGGTTCGAGATCTCCACTGGCTCGTTCCTCGAGGGTTTGCATGCAACCATTCTGCTGTATTTCCCGCTGGGCATCATTCAACAGCAGTACCACGAGTTGTTGCATGGCACAGTGTGATTGAACAAACATGCGGGAGGGAATTTGACAAGGCTGACAGAACGAAAGACGCGACCACCAGATGAAACCTCCACAGCAGGAGGATACTACGTCGTCCCGTCATAATCGGCCAATCCACAAAAGATTCCCTTCAGCGAAGAACCTCTTTAACACCCTCCAAGGTAACCTTCAGCCCGTAGCTCCCGAAGTCATGGATAACAAAAAGCCCAAGGATGTGATTTCGTTGACTTGTAAGCTCTTGGTGGTCAAAAGAATGATCTATAGCGGAAAGGAGTTGCATCCCTGTGAAATACTCTTGGAATTCCAGAATGCGGGCTTCTTCCGCAGAGCTTCCGCCGAGTTTTTGTCCAACGTTGACGGAGACCCTCCACAGTGGGGCAGACAGGGGTGTGGATTGGGAAGCCAGCCTAGAAGTGAGAGTTCCAGCATGTTCGACCCCTCCTTTTGACCTTTTTGACCCGAGACGAGGGATCTGAGAATCCTGCGCCCAAGCACGGATACTCGTCTTTCAGGAATTTGGAGGGGTCGTAGTACGTACTTAACTGTACTTGTTAACAAAACGATGCAGCAGCACTTTAATAGCGCTTCCACGGGCTTTCGTGGAGATGTGTTTCTGCGTGTTTCTGCAAACCCTTCCGCATGCTTCCGCGACCCTAAATAACCTTATAAACACACTACATTCTACGTCTGCAGGCGACTGTACCTGTGTGGATGTGCCTGGCATTGCCAGCACGGCATCACAAAATCATCCAAGCTCTCCACAGCAGTTCAATCCATGCACATGACACACCACGCCACGTCACATGTCAGCTCCATCGAGCTGAACACACACTGACACGCCACAGGATATCAGCCCAGTGCGCAAGACAAGTCGGGGATGCAGCGTGCCACGTCGGGTCAGCTGCCCCAGGCCCAGCTCCAGCACAAAAAGCGGTATGCCCAGCAGCACCAAGCTGAGACCATAGGGAATGAGGAAGGCACCTGTGACCAGGCAATGCAACCGCTAGCGAAACTCCTACGAACCCCCGCCCCTGACACCTCATGACACGTTGGGCTCACCAGAAGCGATTTGAAGCATTCATTGCTTCCACAAGCCTCCGCCATAAGTATACGTCAAGTAGGGGAAGCGCCAAACATTTCCCACGCCCACCTTACATTCTTACATGCGCTCTGTTCTCTTTAGATGTCTGAATGGCATCCAGTGCTGCATGTGTGTTTCTCAGGCTGGATGCGGCATAGCCCAGAAGAGTGAGTATCAGCTCAGCCTGAGACACTTGAAAGTAGCGGGCAGCCTCCAACCACAACAGCGACTCAAGTAGGCAGACCTCGACCCATCTGCCTACATCTGGCCTGCAGGTGGCACACGGCTCACGCGTGCTTCACTGTGCATGCCGAGCTGCTCGATTTGCAAAGGAGATCCTTTCTGCAGGTTGAGCAGAGGAACCTCCAGCGCTAGTGGCCGGTCCAGCAGGAGTCACCCCTGAAATGTCCGCCATTGCAAGGCCAGAAACAAAGACCCAGCAGGCTTTCTATGCTTCAGCAGGAGCCAAGATGGAAAGCCGATTCGAAGACCAACGTGCAGCTCTTCTTAGCGCCGCATTCGACTGGCAAAAGTACCGCCCAGTATATCAAAGACAGCTGAAAACTCTGTGCTGCTGCATCAGTACCAGTAACCCCTGGACCGCGCGCCCAACCACATCAACCACCATACAGGGCAACAACACAGTCAAGAGAAGATTATGTCACTGACCATCCAACATCATCCTACTAACGCAGGCTCCTTCTGGCTATGCGACCCCGAAACACGGAAGCAACGCCCCCTGCCCTGCACAATGCTCCCCTTGTACCGTTTTAGCTGCCGATGCTTGAAGCCTCGCAAAAGAAGGGCTGGCCTGGTGTGCTATGATAGCCTCGCACACACTCGAGACAATCATCGGCAGTTCCTCACCTCATCGGGTGTCGTTGGATCTTCGTTTTCTTGTAGAAACCCCTCATGACACTGTTCTGCTGAGCAGCAAAGTCTGCATGGTTGGGGTGGCACCCTCACTCAAACTAGTAAGCTCTTCGCTGGGATAGAGCAACGTTGTGCGTTCACCCGTCGGACTGGCGACCAGAAGCGAATATTCCTGCATGGAGGGCTGAGACGTACAAACTTGGGAAGCAGGCTCCATGCTGGGTCCATGCTACATTTACTACATGGTGAAACATTTGAAGCGCATCCTTGACCGTCTCATACTTGTCATCCGGCAAGAAGCCACCTTCGACCTGAAACCGGTGAGCGTGGTTGTGCAGACTCTACAACGTTCTGCAAGGATGACGTCATGGGTCGCCAAGAAGTGGGCCCCGATGGCAAGCTTTGTCGGCTCTTGCGCAGTATCTCGAAAACAGCAAGGCTTGCTCCGACACAGGCAAAGACACTCTCACATACGCACACGCATAGCAAACAACACACACACACATCACAAGCAACAGACACACACACACACTCTCACACACTCTCACACACTCTCACACACTCTCACACACTCTCACACACTCTCACACACTCTCACACACTCTCACTCACAGTCGCACGCTACACCCCGCATTGAGCGGCGCGCCCCAGGCGTTTACAATTGTATGCAATGCAGTACATGTATGGACACACATGCACTTGGAGGGGATGAGGAGATTGATGCGAGGGAACTACGAAAGCTGGCCTGGTGTTTCTTTTTCTTGCCGACGGAACTTTTGCATCAGGTATAAAGCACCTTCCGTCGTCGAGATTGCCAACCTTTGCCCTCTTACGCACCATGATTTGTTGAAATGAAGCTTGCCTCTGCTCTGCGATCTTTCCATGTCCAAGTCGATCATGTCTGGCAACGCATGGTTAGCAACAGCATTGCACTCTCCGTGTTGCTGACAATGTCGGTTACTGAAGGGGGTACGCCGAGACCTCCATCACGAGCTTGCACGGCGGAGACAAAAACAACATTGATCATAATTGGTGGCCTGCAGCTACGCCCTGCCACGTCCGCAAATTCACCTCCAAGACCGTCATCTCGACAAGTGCAATAGCACTGAGACACGCCGGACTGCAGTTACAGTTCCTCAGCAGCTGACTGCCAGACCACCCTCAGAGAATGGCGTGTCCTTAGGTCATGGCCCGGAGCTTGCTGCCACCCGCATTCTGGCGCCGTGTCGGCGCCGCGCAATATTCTGACTGTGTACTCTGAGACCCTTTCAAAAGCCCCCGGTCTGCTAGTTGTTAATTACGCATCGCACAATCAACTTAGTTACACTCTTGGCTTCACACGTTCCTCTGACATTGGAGTTAACAGACCCATCGGCAGGGCCCTCGTAAGCCACGCACACATGTGTACACACATTCATCCTTGAAGACCTGATGGCTTGTCAACATTTCTCAACGATCCCTGTCTCCATCTTTCTCCTGCTTTTGTTGCTTCTCGCGAACTACTTCTCCACATTGACATCTATCCACGCAATTTTGTGCCAAGCCATGCCTTGTCGTAGTGCTGCGGCGCCTGAATGGATGATGCCAACGGACAAGTGAACATCTAACAAGACACGAACCAGACTACGACTCTACGAGCCGAATCGTGCCGTTACAAGCACTTAACTTCGTCCAGCCTTCAGGCCTGCCATCAACGCACGAACTGTCTCCATGGCCTTCAATGAAAACATTTCAGCGTGAGATATCAGGCTTCATGCGAGGGCTGACGGACACTCCCATCATCCCCCATCCAATGCCACAGAACCAAGAAAACCCTGGCACTGTAAAACGACCTGAGGCTATCAGGATGCTTGCATGCAGATCACGTTGCCGCCTTCGAAGCTTCAAAGCACGCAGAAGCGCAGCAAGTGTCACAAAGTAGCGAATTTATGCGGAAGGTGGATGGGCTGGCTACAGATCTGATTTCTCGTTAATAGCACTCGTACATGGCAATACATGGTGCCATCATAGATACTCAGAGACTCAGTATACTGCATTCATGTTGGCAACTGGCATTCCGACATAGCCCCTTGCTTTGGGCCAAAACTTGCAATGAATCCGAAGCGAGGGCCCTGCTCTGCAGAAAGGCATTCAAAAGCAGAAGCCCGAGCCTAGGAAGTAGCAGACAGCACAGCCAGATTCAGCAACAGCTTGTGTAGCACTTGACTTACAACCTACGCTGTAGCTCCAGACTTGATGGAAAATCTGGTTAGTGAGTCTGGGGATGCAACAACTACGCCAGTCCTCATCACGTAACAAAAGCAAAGCAGCGGCTCCGAGAATTGACGTTGTCGCACACCACAACGAAAAGCTATACTACGACACCTACTCAAGAGGAGGGCTACGCCTGTGCAGCAGGCGCCGTTGTGTTGCGAGAAAGCGCAACGCGCGCACAGGCTGCGCGCTCCGCCCGAAAACTCAGGGACCGCGCATGGGGCGTATTCTGCACCCGACTACGCCGTCTGAATCGGCGGCTGGCACCCGTTTGGGTCGGTGTGGGTGGGAGCTGAAATTGGGCGGCTTGAGCGGCGAATACTGCGTCGGTCGCCGCTCAGCTTGTCCGCTTGTCCTACCGCGCACAAGTGTGCTACACGACATGCGCGGCGCTGAAACTCCACTCAGAAGAAGTCTGCGCCAGCTCGTCCGCCGCGGCGTCGGTGTCGAACTCGGTGTCGTCCGAGAGGGGCACCCTGTGACGGTCGCGTCTTTGCCGCGCCCTTCCGAGGCGGAGGAGGAGGAGGAGGAGGAGGAGGAGGAGGAGGGAGCGGCATACTACGACCCTCCGGGCGTCGCCGGCTCTGTTGAAGTTAATTCCACACCGAGGCGGCGGCGCCGAAGCACACGGCGAGGTGGAATCAGAGCGCGTGCTCACGAAGTGTGACCACGCTGTTGCGCCCGACCTGCGCCAGTCTTCCAGGGCTAGTCGCGCTGTCCAACCTGCCCAGCGTTCGTCGGCGACTTATGGGGCAGGCGCCGCCGCAGCCCCTGCCCACACCGCGACCACTCTGCGCGAAGGACCTGCGAGGCTCGGCTCCATGGCCCCAGCCGATCGGCGCCGATCCGTGGATGTAAACCTCTCCCAACTGCGGCGTCCTCTCCATTCAGTTTGTTGGGCGTCCAAAGTCGAACATCCTTATCTCGCCGTGGCAACCGTCATATCGAGCACGGCTGCTGTCGTTAGCTCCACAGCCCTCACGTAGACTTCGGCGGGCATTGCGACAGAGGCCACCGGGATCACCTCTGTAACCATCATCTTGCCCTCTCCGCCGCTCATCATTGCTTGTCTCGGCAAGCATCATATCGAGCACGGCTCCTATCGTCAGCTCCACGGCCCTCCTGTAGACTTCGGCGGGCACTGCGACCGAGGCCTGAGAGCATCATGTTGCCCTCACCGGCGCTCATCATTGCCTCGGCAACCGTCATCGTGACCGTCGCCTCCGCGACCATCGTCTCGACCTCCCCTGCGATCATTGCCAGGCACCAGGTTCACCGTCTCATTCCACCTCAGCTCAACTCCTGGCCAAGAACAGGGCAGTCAGGCAGTCCACTCCTCCATGCAGTGAATTTTGCCTGGTAAAGAATTGAGGACGCAGAAATGCCAAACCGCAAATATTCCACAGACCGAATCCAAGGAACCTGAATCCTGAAGCGGGTAAATATGAAACCGACCCGAACCAATAACAGAACCATGTCTTTATTGCCGCTTGCTCCACACGATTTAGTCCTCCGCATGTTGTCGTGGCGCTCGCGGATCTTTCGGTTCCCAAGGCTGAGGCATTGCACGCTGGCGACAAAAGCCACCTCGGTACACCGTGGACATCTGAGTTCTGACTTGATCACTAAAGCCGCATGGGGTCACATCGCTGTTTACAAGTGACCCTGCCGTTTTACAGGAGTTTTGACTTCATGTAAGTAGATCTTGGGGATCGCTTTGCTCGGTCGAACCATGGATACGTTGCGGGATGTCTGGGTTTGGGGAATGGAAATGGGCTAGGGCCCCACAAGGCACGTCGCAGGACGGGCTGAAGGATGCTTAATCCCCTCCCCGTCCTACCAAACCCCACCCTAATTATAAAGGCACCCAGCCCAATACTAGACCTGTTTGAGAATAAGGAGGGGGGGGGTTGAGGCCCTCCGCCCTTGAGTTGAGCCATTAGTGTTCGCATTCGGGTTTAGGGTTTAGGGCTCGAGGCTCAGAGAGTTTAATTAGGGTTTAGGGCTTAAGGCAAACCCAAACTGAACCCTGAACCTTATACTCCCTCCTTCTCTCGCAGGCTTCAGATTTCAGGTTTTAGGGTTTAGGCCCCTAATTTTAAATATGTTTCCGGCCGAGGCGAATTTCAGAATTGCGGGGGGGGGGGGGGGGGACGGTTTTAGTATTACTGTAGGGGGAGGGGATTAGTGCTGCAGGACGCTTTTTGCTGCGCATGCTGCAACTGGACGCTGCCTCAGGCGCTGGTGCTCGGCCCCCAGGATTTGGACGGGCACTTCGTTAACAACGGCCACCCACATTGGGGCAGCTCTCTCTCTATGGCTCTACATCTCTACGCCACGCAACACTTCTGGAGGGCTACTCGCTGCAGCCCGGTGCTATGTGTAGTGTTCTCTCTAATTCGCTGAGTTCAGTTGCCGTCAGTTTCGCTACGCTCTTCCATCCAGGATCACACGTGGAGCTGAAGCTCCGTGCGCCTCGGCCGATCAAAGGGCCTCTGAAGCCACTAAGCTGTCAAGGATGACGAACAATGGTGAAGACCAGTGCGAGTCGAGGTAGAGCGATGCTAGGGCCTGCTGGGTTTAGGATTGAAGGTTTGGGTGACACATGGTGACACACTCAACCCCAAACCCGAATCCCTAAACCCTGCTCCGTGGAATCGTGAGGCTTGGAGGAGTTCTTGGACTGGCTGTCTGCAGCCACGGTTGCAGACCCGGAGGAAGATCCCAGGTGGGCTGTGAGGTTGGAGATGTCGGCACAGGTGCTGCTGAGATGATGGACCATGTCCTCACAGCCAGTAGCTGCCAGCCAGCTTGTTCTGCCTTCAAGTTTCTCTTGAAATGCTAAGAGTAAGCCGCGACTAAGCCCCACGCTCGCAGTCTTTGTAGCTGCTCACATGTGGTGTTGATGGCCTTGCGCTGGGTGTTTTGCCTTTTCTCCAGCTCCTGCACTTGCAACCCAACAGATCAGATGCCATGCTTTTGCTATCCCGCTGATATCAAGAGGTTTCACTGTTGCGCGCAGGCCTGCATTTCCTCTCCCAGAATTGCAGCAATGCCATCGGCCATCTCCTTGCAGGTGAAGCTCTTTGCCAGGCATCTCGAGCCCCATTTAAAATCTGGCGACGTCTTGCAGCCTGCTCTCTTCGTTTCTCCAAAAATCTGGAATGTCCGTCTTCATGGCAGAGAAGCCCTTGATTTTTTCAACAACTCTAATTAAGGGTTTCGTTTTGATGTTAGGTTCAGGGTTTACAGGGTAAAAAAGTCCCTGCGGGTGCTGTGGCGTTTGTTATAAATTCCAAGGCCGCCCTCCTCCGATCTGGCAAACAAGGAGTAGGAGGAAGAGAAACTGGAGAAAGCTTCAGGGTGTGAGCTTTCCTTTCTGAAAACCTTACTTTGAAGTGGAATTCTGTCCAATTTTTGCAAGGAAGGGCCCTCAGAAACGAAGTGCTGGGTTTGAGGGCGGACCCGGGCGGACCCCCCCGCCGCCCCCGGCGCACCAAGCACGCCCCCCAAGTAGAGTCCACACGACGGAGGGAGGAAAGCTTTAAGTAGAGCAGCGCCCGAAATGGCTTCCAAGTTGAGTCAGGTTGGAGTCATGAATTTTGATTTGTTCGTTTGGGAAATCTTCGTTGCGGGCTGCTTTGGAGGCACTTCTTTTGGACGTCTCCCGCGAACTCTCTTTGGATACGCTTTTTCGTATGGGGGGGGTGGGGGCTTCGTTGTTCTGCGTTTGGAGAGCTTCGGTTTTCGGGGCTTCTTGGCAGTTGTCGGTGCTGGTGCCCTTGGTGCTTCAAGAGCTTTGATCTCTTCTTCTTCGTCTTCTTCTTCTCAAAAGCGAAGAGGGCTCCCCCAGAGGAAGAGCCCGGCCACGACGGCTCTTGCAAAGAAGCTCAGAGCACTATTCTAAGTGCTGCACAGTGGAATGGTCGCGGGCAAGAGCCTTGACCTTCTCAAGCGCCTCAGGCTTCCCATGAAAAGCTCTCATGAGACCCACGACGAGCGGCCGGCGGGTGTGGACTGTTAATGCTCTGCACGCCGTTGCCTGCTCTGCGCTGTTCTCGTATGTCTCGTCTTCAGCCGGGGCCCCCTCGAGAGAAAACGCCAGACGGACCCTTACACAAAGCACGCGGAATGAACATTGCATCTGCCAACCTCGAAATCACCAACAGGGCCTCAGAGAACAGGTGTCGGTTTGAGCTTAGTCCAGTCTCGGATCGTGGTCTCCTAGAAGTGCAAGGACGTAGGGCCCGGTCTCAGGGTGGCCATTGATTTGTCAAATCCACCAGTGTCTCGGCCTTCGGCTTTGGCAAGATCCTGAGTTTTTAATGCGTCTCTCGCGCTGTCCGACGTCGCCAGCAAGGGGAAGTCCTGGTATTGACGAATCTTCTCGCTCAAGTAGGTTGCGCAGAGCGCCTGGGGTGCCATCACTCAGCAGCAAGTCACCTGAAAGATGATTCAGGGGCCCTGCCGAGTAGTCGAGGCGAGTCACCATGTTGGTCAGGCCGACCTGGCGGAGTGAATCCCCTTGCACAAGACGTAGCGACGTAGTTACCAGTTACAGACGAGGGGGCCCGGATTCAGCACACACACACACACACACAAGTGCTCCCCAAAAAGATTTGCCAGATTCTACCCCGGCCTTGAAGTCCTGCAGCTCGAAGGCCGGGTCCACCTTCCTGGCACGCTCATCGATTTGTTGGCAGACCCCCAGGGCCTCGAGGGCATAGGGCTTTGAAGTCAGCCACCCCTCCAGACAAAGCCATAAACATGGAGGTGGTCTTGTCGTGGTCCATCTGGGAGTTCTTGAGGGTGCGGAGCGCTTGCGAAACCGGGATGCCGTCCACGATGTCGCGGAGGAAGCTGCAAGCAGGTGGGGAGTCCATTGCAGCTTCTTGAAGGCTCATGCAGTCGTGGCAGACATGGCAGGATGCTCTGGGCATGTTTGGGGTATACGGCCAGGCGAGTCAATGTTGTTGAGGCCGAATGTGTCGTCTGACAAGCGGATGAGGGTGCAAAAAGCACAGCCCTCCGAAGCTCCGTGATGTTGCTTATAGCGAAAAAACCATCTACGTAATTCATTCTCAGCGACATAGTGCACTAGGGGCTGGTGCTGCCATCAGTGGCACGAAGCGCTCAAAGTAGCTCTCAAAAGCTCAAGGTGACTGCGGCCTGGGCGTGATCTTCCGCTCGCTGCCTGTGGCAAGTGAGTCTTGCACTTGCAGGCACGTGCAGCGCTGAAGCAAGACACGGAGCGCGAATCTCAAAGAGTCCATGTCTTAAAACTCAGGCCGGCACTCAGCAAGGCGTCCTCGTCATCGTTATGCTCCTCTAAATCCAACCAGATTCGACTAGTGAAGCTAGTGCCTGACATCTGACCATATGATATGTATCATGACAAGGCATCAGCACATTGTCATGCAATGATCGTCTGCATGAGACACGTGATCCGCCCTCCTTGCGAAGTGCATCCCATATGTGGGTGAGATTCCTTCATGTCAACAGATAGGTGCATCTGCCATTGTCAGAGCTCGGCCATTCTGAGGTCGGAGCACTCGTTCTTTTCGTTTGTTTTGACGAGCCCGGCGAAGGATGTTTTTGGTCTGCAGGTCCAGTTGACAGTTCTAACCAATCAGTATGCAGTTGTGGAAACTACACCTGAGTATGCTTCTTTTTGCTATTGGGCACTCGGAGCAGGGAGGATCTTTTGCCGATATCAGTTGCACAGACGGCCTGCTGCAGCAGCGAGTCCGCATGCTTGGCATCGTCTTTGACCACACCATATGCCCTTGCACAACGAAAGAGTTGACTTTGCTTCGTGATCTGTTATTTCAATAGAGTTCGCAACTTGGCCGAGGGCTCCATCAGGATTGCAACCAGCATGTTCATCCTGAGAAATGATTCGGCAACCCTGTCGTGCTGCAGAAGACCTCTAGGATTGTGTAGGTTGACATAGGTGATAGGGCAGTCAAGGTACAGAATCATGACCATCACCACCATGAAGAAGAAAAACCTGGCAGGCTCCGCTCAAACACCGCCAGCAATGTCGCATGGATCCGTGGAAAGGCGGTGTAAGGCATGAGCCACGCAAATGCTCGGTGGATGCCGATCTTCCCCATCCTGCAAGGCGGCACGCCCATAACTTGAGCACGCGGAATGGCGTGGACATGCCACACATCAATTGACAAGACGTGGAGCTGCACTTCAAACAGCGCGAAGTTGAATGCCTGTGCTTCCACTGTTCTTGGCTCCCTGCGCATCCCAGTCCCAGTCACCGAGCATGGCCCGAAAACACCTGATCTACCGCATGCCAGTGAGGTCAAGATCATGCGATGCTGCTCCCTGAACACACGACTTTCAGAAGTCATGAGCAGTACCTGTAAATCTCTCAGCTCTCGGCGCATGCAGCGCCCGATCAATAGTGGCAAAGTCCAAGATGTCCTGCAAAACTACTCCTTACATCTATCTCCTTACCAGTACTACTGTACCAACGAGTACTGCGCATCACAACAACTCTGGATTGCTGGAATCCTGACCGAAGAAGATGACTGCATTGACCTGCAAACCATTGACGGAGACGAAGATAGGCAACAGGCACCCGTTGGTGGCAAGTTGTATGATCTTGGTTGGTGTCTAGACTGTGGCTAGCCATGCAAGCAACTCTGCAAAGTCCGTATGGATCTACGTAGCCAACCGCATAGCCGACTCAGAGCCAGCCGTAAGCCAAGATTGTTTGTGCGGGATAGGCAAACCTACGCAATCTCCGGGTCGGCCTTCAGCAACAAACCAGAATGGAACGTGCTCTCGTTCTCTTACACAGAGCCCTTGTTACAGCAACCGACATCAGAAGTCTGCTGACCTGCAAGGTTTAGAACAGCGTGACTCTGTCTTGATACTTCGCCTCCAGAAGCCAGCTGAAACATGCTGGGCACACCGTCATACAGAAATACACTGATGCGAAAACGATGAAGAAGTGCATCAAGTCGTTGTAGGCCATTCTGAAGGTGTCGGTGACCTTCCATTTTTGATCAAGGCATTATTGAATCTGCTGCCTGGGCTGATTGAATTGCGTGGATCTTTCTGCCGGGGTTTGTGTTTCCACGGGCCCGCGCCCTCCTGCAATAAAGGTACAAATAGTTGCAGGACGGGGCCGGCCAGCTTTCGTTGGATGAGCTGAAGTTCAGGCATCTAGTCCAGAGTCTAGATTTCAAGCAATGTATTGTGGTTGGTTGAAAGGGGAGTACAGTATGCCTGGAGCACAGGCATGCCACTGCTTGCAGTTCAGTCGCAATCGCCAAACGCTTCTGGGCAGCAAACGACCTGGACTCCAGGATGAATGCGGACTGATGCTCCACGTCGACATCCGTCAGCTTGAGATGCTGGGAGGCTGGGAGCACCACTTGAAGAGTCGCATTAGGAGCACCTGATGTTTCATGATGCTACCGCGTGCTTGAGGCAAGAACTAGTCAATTTTATGGGCAATTGCCATCCAGGGTGGCACGACAGGGTAGATGCATAGCCAAAGTCGTAGGTTGCGCTCCTGCATGATGCATTGTCAGATCATGTCAGAAAAGCGCAGACACGGCGAGGCTGCGGGATCCGCTTGAAGTCTGATCGCCGCTGTCCGCATCAAGCATCGCCACAACAGCATCCGCAAAGTCTGATACCTTGCAGCAGCATCTGGTGAGATTCCGCCGACACAGGAAACCTCAAACTGCCTTGCACAAATTTGCACAGCTTGCCCCGCGTGCCAATTGCGTGAGGTTCGGGTGAGTGTTGCTGGTTTGCTACTGTCCGGTAGGTGTGAGCTTGAAGTTCTTTTGGGATGCGTTGGACCGTTGCAGGCGCTGAAGCAGCATCTCGCTCCTGCCTAGGATGACTTCAAGACAACTCCACTTCTTACCAGATACGTCTAACCAGAGTCAAAACATGGCCCGGAACGAGTAGGACTGGAAAATCAGCATGCAAACGATCTCAAGTCGTGAGATGTCTGAGATGCAATCAGTCCACGCCTATCCGAAAAATGTGATTCGGTGAAACGCTTCTCCTGTCACTTGGCATCTAGCCCTAGAATCCTTGCTCTGCAAGGCCTCTTTACAAACTTTGCACTCTCGACGAGGACAACTCGACTATCCCGGCTATCCCCTTCAGGAGTTGTTCCCCACCAGGGACTGGAGAGCAGCCACCTTGTAGGCAAGTCTTCAAATGTCTTCAACAGGAACTTCGCTGAGCTCAAGCACGCAGCCTATGATGAATAATGATGCTGTGTCCCTTTGCAACCGATGGCTCGAATCTCGCGTGCAGCATGGGCAACTACTGAAAAAGATGACGAGGCAATTTTCAATCAGGGAGCCATGTCATCCACATCCTTCTGATTATTGGACCTGATCAGCGCTGGTTGGCCCTTTCAATAGTTCTAAATGGTTCAAAAATGCTGCAACTGGAGCTGGGCAAGAAAAAGAACAACAGCTGAGAGCGAGGGAAAGACCTGAGAGCAAAGCGTCCAGGATACGACGGTCTTGGCCTGCGGCTTGCGGTCGAGATAAAATGCGCCGGATTCGATCCTGATTTTTCGGGGGCATATGCTGCATGATTGCCACATGCACCGCCATGCACCTGGAAGTAAACGAGTCACAAACAACTTGCCACTGACCTTCCATTTTAGGCACAGGTGCATCCAACTTAGGTCTAGGCGGTACAGGTGCAGCACAAGCCCATTAGATTTCTTTCAGCTTGGCGGCTGCTCTGCTGGAGCTACGCATAGCCAGCAAATGCCTTCAGCTCCTTCCCAGTTTGTCCGCATCGGCTCTAGCCATTTCTTCATGGAGCCATATGCATGATCCACACCTGCAGGTGACTCAACAACTGCACTTACCCAACAGGCTTGGGACCTCGATCCTGGCAGACCTAGGCAGCCTGAGCTTCGAACCAGGCGTGTCTGTCCACCCAGGGTGACAGCTTGCAAATACAATCTGCTCCTTGGCCGAGGGAGCTGCAATGATAGCTTGCACACCCACGCGCCAAGAACACCAAAGCACTATTCGTCGGACTTCCTGCATATCACGAGCCTATCCATACCTATACCTGCCTCTCTACATTCCGACACAGACCCTTGTACCAGCAAATCTCAGTAATTCTCCAGGTCGATACAACTGGACATGCGTGTCGACGTGCTTGCCAGCATATGCCAGCCCAAGCTTCACCAGGCTGCTTGGCCCAATGCTCACACAGCAGGACCTGGCAGGGTGGTCGACTCTGTGCACCGAGAAGAAACACAGAAGACGCGACATATTAAGCATCTAGCAGAGGACTGAAGACCAGGAGGAGTGCCTGCCCCCTCTTGGCGTACGCGTATGCCAGCTGGCGGTCGTAGGATCCCTTCTTGCCAGTGGCCAGATTGTGATTGTACTTCACATTTAGCATGCCTCAAATCCCCACACCGATCGCCAGATGCCACATTGCAGAGATAAAGTAGGCAAACCGACAAGGGCAACAAAAAACAAAAAGAACATATCTGCCATGTGGGACACCACCTGAGCTGACAACCACCACGCGCGCACCTTCCTGCACAATGTCTTTGACTTTACATGTACCTGCCCTGTCCTGTAGTCGAAACTCTCTGGTGGCATGGCCGGTGTAACAGATGCTTGAAGTGTCCTTCCGGCCCAAAGCAGGTCGCAGCTCTTCTGTCAGCAGGTATGTCCCATGGAGGAGGTGTGTAGCGAACGTCACCTGCCAGGGAATATATTGAAACCGGCAGCGGCTTGGCACACAGAGCGCCATAGAGCCGTTTGCATTCTCTTCACTTAAACCCTGCCTCGTGCCCCTCTGATGTCAGCGTTTTCTTGTGGGTCATGGCGCCCGCATTGCAAACCAAACAATCAATCCCACTGGCCTCCTGGTCAAGCGAAAGGGGCAGCTCCACTTGCTCTGCCTATCTTTGGGCCTTCGGATCCCTTCGGCCCATACCTGGACCACGTAAGCTCCTTCGGCTAACGTGCCAGAATATGCCGTGCATGTGTTGTGCGTTGCTGTGCTCGGGCAGAAACCTTACATCCCTCTCACGGTCATGATTGGAAAAGTCAGCCTAAGTAAGCGTAAGGGAACTAAGGGAACCATTCAGGGCTATGCGGCCCTTTTGGATATGCCTTGTCGCGAAGCTCCGCTGCCACCCGGCGCACATCGGATGCCAGCCCACAATCTGCTACTAGAAGATGCACATCTTCACCTTAGGTTTTCCCAGCGCATCTGAACATCTGCCCGCTTGCAGCGCAAGGCACGGAAGGGTTTTGCTGCTTCAATCCAAGAAGCTGCTGGTTTTTTGGGCGATTTCATCCTTGGCCTGCTGACCCCTCTCAGCATTTCGGCAGACCTTACACCCGCGCAGACAAATCAATCCCCAGCTTGAAGGCATCATGCTCGCATCTTTGGCATGTAGACAATCTCAGGCCATGAGAACCACTCTTGTCTCCGACCGAGTTGCCATGTAGACCCTACTTCCACGGGCTACCAAGTACTCTGCAATTTTCCGTCCAATTCCTGCAAGTCAGAGCAATTTGAACCAAGCAGCGTTCATGTTGTGCTGTTAAACTGTTAAACCTCCATGCGGGCTTCCTTCAAGCAAACCGTATGACCCGAGGACGTGTTGGGATGACAGATTAAGCGCACGTCCTGAATTGGCGCCCGTCACCACTGACACTTTCCCTCGCAAGTTGATTGACTGCAAGTCTTGGCCATACCCATAGGATGCAGCATGTGCTTTCCTTAGCTGTGCGACTGCTTGCCGCTGAAAGCAGCCACTCACAACCCTCTCTGGCTGAGGAGGGGTCCATCCCGTCTGCGTGAAGTGCTGACGGCCATAAGTAAAAAAGCGGAATGTGGTAATCGCTTGCCCCATGGCACAACGAGAGCCACGGAAATATGAAACTGATTGAATCTGCGTGCGGTCTCAATCGTGCTGTAAATTTACAGCTTGCCACAGCCACGGGCGATTGCTATATTTGGAGGCATCAGCCCGGCGGCTGCGACTACACTGGCATCTTGGCTTCGCAAGGCAACAAGTTGCAACAAGAGGACCTGCCACTTCTGGATAGCTCCAGGGCTCGAGCAATCTCACGATAGGCTTCCAGCGCGGGGTAGCCGCTGCTGTCCACCTATAGCAACGGCCACCGCGAGTGTTGGGCATACCCCACAGATAGCTTACACTTGATGCAAATTGGTGCAAATCAAGCTAGACGAGATCTCATCAGAGTGCCTGCGTCACGATGGCACCGAGCCTGAGAATGACAGCGCATTGTCAAGCGCAACGAATGATGAGACCGCCTTTTGATTCAATTCAGCCTTGTTTGCAAGTGCGCCACTTGCATCACAACTCACTGAACTCACAACCTTGTTGCTGACTGCTAGTTAGCTGCTTCATTGTTCGCAGAATGTGAGGGAAGCGCCACTACAGTCACGACAGTAATCCCCCCGTGTGGGAATGCTGGGCTGGAAAGACTCGAATGAAGCACTTTAGGATGCCGGCTTCCCATTGACATCCCCGATGAAGATGTGAAGCCTGACAGCGAAGAGCACGGCATGATTGTAGGTCATGGGTTCCCCTACTATACCTCCCTCTATACTACCTACTACCCCCCCCCCCCCCCAGGTTCCCCCTAGGTTCCCCCCCATAATTAAGGGGGGGCGGGGGAGTAGGGGAACTCATGAGTATATGATATTGTGTTCTTTTCACATCTTGGCTGCAGGCACTCCGAAGCTGATGGAAATTACCGTGGTCATGATGATGGCCAGCCAGTCGACACCTCGTCCGTGCCATGCTTTCAGCTTGCATTTTCTTGAGCGTAAGGGTAAGTCCACACTGAAAGGCAGGTGTGTGTGTGTGTGGGTGTATGGGAGCGTGATTCGACAACTCCGAGGATCAGCGCAGTTCCAAAATCCAAGGTAGTCCTGGGCCAATGTGTAGTACCTCTGGCGAGCAGTCGCTATCTGAGTGAACTGCAGCATTCTCGCAGAACAGGCGGGGCTGCCAGATCTTGTTGGATCGCTGAATCATTGTTGCCATCTCCTTGGATTCTTGACGGACCATGCCAGGCATGTCCGAGGAGGACCACTAAGACAAGGCCAAAGCCAAAAGTTCGACCTTCGCGAGGTAGAGGCAGCCGCAAACCCTGACGACACCAGATTCTCAGATGTTGCTGAGATGCACCAGGATGCAATATGCTGGGCCAGCTGCCACAGCACGCCGGAGACTGCAATGAGGGCCAGCACCGCAGGTTCGCGCACCTTCCGTGACCCATTGCGACCGTTTGAGGTTCGGAAGTCACCACGTGAACAGCAAGAACGGGACCCGTCGCCTCCAGCCCGGCCCAAGAAGACCGCACGAAGACCAACTTAAAGATGTTACCACCTCTGGAAAACCTCAGCTTAAGTTGCTAGCAGCGATCACGTGGGCTTCGATGAAAAATATCCTTTTCAAGCACCTGACCAGAAGTTCGCCGTTGCCAAGTTGTACAAGCCTGGGCGTTCCGGTGCGGCTGGACTTGTTGTTGACGACCGACGCTGGCATCCCCTTTGCAGCCGTCTTTTTATAGGCATACTGCCACTGCAATCTTGCACGGGTGCCCACTGCGCTTTTCACAGTGGCCAGACTTCTGTACACGGACTAAGTCAGGGGGAAACGCCCGGTTGCTGATTCTCCGTGATCTTCAAAAGAATCTGAGAAGGCAACCTAGACATTAAACCCAGCAATACCTAGCAAGAGGGCCAGCAGTATCCATGTCGATCGAGTTGTGGCGTGATTTATGGAGGCAGCGCTGTCAGCCTCAGGGCAGAGAGCAGCAGGCAAGATGTAGGGATGTGTTTGGATTTCGGATTGCATCGTGCTGTCAAGTCTCCTGGACTGCCACCGCCTCGCCCGAGCAGCTGTAATATTCGCTCAGATCCTTGCCCGAATGGTATCGGGCAAGCTTAGGAAATTTGAAATGTGAGCGGAGGGGAGGCGGGGGCTGATCTAAACATGCCTGAATTATGGATGGGCTTTTTTTGGCACCGACAGCTACAAGGAGCTCACAACAGTGGAGACCTTGCAAGGGCCCATAATTTAGAATCAATTTAGAACTTCCCTCGAATCTTCGGATATCAAGGCTGCGACGTTTCTTGACTGAGAGGAAGTCTCGGAATCAAAGCAAGTTTGCGGCTTCTCCGTGAAGCCTGCTCTCGGTTGACTCCCCATGTTTGCTGATTCCTTCGTTTATGGGAAACTGTCTTTGGCAAACTGTTGGCGCAGATCGCCTGACGTTCTGTTAAGATCTGAATGTTGGCGAGAGTCCACGAGAGATGCTGGGGTGCTGGACACGACGCTCCCCACTGCGATTAAGCTCAGCTGCGCCTTCGTTCACTGAAGCTTCCACATGTTCGTGCCTAAAGTAGTTACTGCTAGATGACACTATGAGCTTGCAGTGAAAGCTTTCTAGAAGCTGTGGTGCAGAGGCCGACAAAGTTCCCGAGACCGCCATAGTGTCGATGCAAACCATCGGCGAGGCGATGCTCCAGCAGATTGATGCCTCCCCAAAAACAGGCGAACCTCTCAGCCTGTAGTAGTCTATACGTGCCCAGTTCGATTTGCCTCCACGGCGCGGAAGAGATCAATGCAATCCTGGCCACTGATGCTGCCGCCAGTGGAGTCACACGTGGTTGCGCCTCCACATTCCGACAGTCGCAAGCTCTTGATTCTACATACATCGATCGTGTCTGCATGTTCGCGCTTGGTCCTGCTGTCCACGTGCCCTTGAACTCCTCACTCACGCAGTCGCCGTCCCAGCGGGGCCCATATTTGAAAGAACCAGTGTCCTGCAGTGGTTAAAGTAGTAAATCACAGTCGCTGTGTCCTTGAGCCAAGAGACGGCACCGGAAAGTTTGTCCTGCGCGTCTCTGACCTCAATGCCGTAGGAGGTTGTTGATGTCTTGCTGTTCAGGCTGTCGATGCCCTTGACGCTCATTTGCCGCACCTTGGACAGGTCTCGTCTAGGTGAACTGTCAAAGCACATTCGTGATGCGGCAGGGATGGCGGGGTAACGTAGGATCTGTGAGCATGACGTGGCAGCACATTACAGAAATAACAGTGGTATTCTGGTGAAGCGTCCCCAGACGCCGATGCCCAGGTAGTGTCGCCAGTGTCGCTGGTGCACGTTGCCTGAAAGCTCACCTGCATTTGATTCGCTTTTGGACGACGCGAATGCACTGCACAGCCACGGCACGGCCAACTCACAGCCAGGCATGCCCAGGAACTCAGCGGGCGCCTGCAGATCGAATGCCACCTTTTGATTGGTCGTCGTCACCTGACACTGTGACATGGCGCATTCGGCGGGGAAGGGTGACGGTTGCCCACGCTGTCTGCGCGCCCGGCAGAGATGGACTCCAGTCTGATATTGGAAGCTTGAAACGTGCTCCTTACGTGTCGAGCGACAGCTGTGCATGGCGCGCTTGTTACCTGCTTTGCTGCGCTGACATGTGCCGTCTAGTTTCTGCGTGATTTCGCATGAGGAGGGTGCACCGATGGCAGCTTCACTGATGCACCAATTCGCAAGGAAGGCAGCACCAAAAGTGCGCCTCAGGGGACATCATCTCAGTGGCTCCGTGGGGTTCAGTGAAATTCTGAAAACTACTGCTACTGGACATCAGCACGTGGTTCCGCCCTGCAGCTGTGTCTGGCACGCCATCATGGCTCGCCAGTATTCGGTGGGCTCCGCGCACTTGAGCCCAAACCCGAAGACCATCACGAGACCATGTTCAGCAGTCTTCCTTTGCCTAGAGGCCCAAATGTTGGTTCTTGGAAGTGTAGGCTCATGACCGTAGTGAGCATTGTACGTTATGAAGGCGACTTCGACCTTGGAGCAGAGCACTTATATAGTATATATATATATAAATACATACACATGTATATATATATATTATATTATATATATATATCTTTTATATAATGGTGCAACATGAGCAAACCGAAGCCTTCAGAAACCGGACGGTTCAACAGAGGAGGCCACTCGCTGCGTCTGCTCGTCCAACCAAGGGTGTGAGCTAACCTTGCCGTGGCAAGGCATAGAGGCATGGGACGCATTTTGAGCTGTGGCACAGGACTGCCAAATCTGCTTTGGCCGAGGATTGTAGACACATTGGCAGTAGCCTGTGTGTGTGTGTCTTCAGAAAGTGACGCACAAATCGAACACCAGACTACGCTGACATGACCGTTCCACATATCGCACCTCTACAACATTGAACGGGATGTATGTAGCAAACCACAATGCTCCAGCATGTTCAGCACAGTTGCTGACATTGAGTGCTCCAAGCATAAACAGATCTTCAACAAGTTTGACACGCACGCAAGCCAATGGTTTTGATTTTGCAACAGGTGTGGCACTTTCGTCACATGGGCAGCACGCTCAAAACACCGCACGACTCCCTAAAACACCTGGTCACCTAACGCAATTGTTTTAAAGAAAACTTCGGGGTGAGGGACTCTGGCACGAAAGCTACTGCCGGGATTCCAAAGGTACCGATAAGAAACATCTAGTTCCGAGGTGTAATGCGGTCCAAGTAAGATTTTAGGCAACTGTATTGTTGAAGTAGGCATGTCATCATATCATGCTTAAACAGTTTGATTGATTGACCAGTTTCAGCACTCCAGTCTACAGCTGAAACTTCGTGAGATATGGTAAGACCATGTTGAAGGGTTCTGTAAAACGAAGCGTACCTAACGCTTTGACCAATGTTAAAAATGCACTATAACTTACGCATGTAATAATCGGACTGTATAGCGAAACTGCGCAAACAACCCCCAAGAACTCACGACAGCACATCGTATACAACTGCTTTGTATTGATAACGGACCTGAACCAAATCTGCATGCAGAATAGTAGCGACTTACCCGAGCATTCCACCAAAAAGAAAACAGACTAGATTGACAACTGAAACTATATGAAGGATTAACAAACACGTCTTAAAAGGGCCCGCGAGGGAGAGACTCTGCAACTCAGTAAACAAATCGTGAGCCCTAAGCCGAGGCCCTAGGGTTCCGGGTGTGCACAAATAACAGAAGCTGCATTCAGCAGAAATAATCTGACAAGGGTGGGTGCCCGCAGGACCCCGTGGTGCGCGGAACTCGCCCGGGGTATGTCGTGGTACGCTCCGGCTCCATCAAGGGCTAGCTGTCGTGATTCATGGGAATACAGCTTTGACTGGAATCAGCAAGGAAATCACTCCCAATAATCCAACTTGACAACCCACGGACCCGCGCAGACAGGAGCACTACCGGGCAGCACGCCTGTGCGTCACACCACGTGCAACGGCACGTCCTGAGCACAGCTTGCCACCTGTCCACTCGCCAGCTTTTCCACAAGGTGTCTGCTGGGGAAGTGGCCGATTCTGTGCTTTGGCTGAAAAGCACCCATCCTTGCCACATCCATGCAATCGTCAAAGTCGCACAAGCGCGCACGCATCTTCGCAAGAGCTCCTCCATGTCAACCACATGCTGAACCAAAGCTGACGTGCCTTCAACCTGCTGGCGATTGCTGGCATCAGCTGACAGGGCTCCAAGGGGTTCGGCTCCTGCCCACCTCCGGCAGAAACCACTCTACGCGTTGCGGCTCGCTGTTGAAGGCTTCAGTGGCCATGAGGTCTGGCCTCTGCAACGACTGGAAAGCGTGCAAAATCGTACAAATGAAGCCTGTGTGTAGCTGGACGCTGGGCTGAGCACGGCAGCTCGTATTCCGTGATGTGCGTACAAGGCTTTCCGATCCATCTCCTGTTGCAACGCAACAGGAGCAAGGACGTAGAGAGAGAAAGAGAAGGAAATAGCATGAGAGTGCAGGCTTGCTTGGATCGACAGTGCAAAATGTGCGATGGACTGCGATACGTGCCGGCTGCCTGAAAGTTGCTTCATCACCAAAATGTGTACAGGTTGCCTTGTCGTCCGTGGAAACCTGCGAAAGTCCAGAAAAGTGGAGGCAATGTCACACAAAGCACATCTGACAAACTGTCCTCCAGAAATCCCCGCTGCCAGACAAGCAGATACTCCGTGCCTCTTGGCGAAATCGCAGTCCTCCAATGATTCTGTTATACCTGCACAGGTAGATTCTTCTACAAATCCATTCCTGAGCCCCGCCATCCACTTCCATTCTTTCTGGGAATGGTCGAACGGACAACTTCTCACGAAGTCTCGCATAGCAGCAATGGAAGCAGGGACAAGGAAAAGGGCATGGACTTACATTGACGCGTGGCCGCTCACACGTTCAGCAAGGTGTGTTGAATCTGAACGGGACAGGGCGTAGAGAACAGCGGAGGAGTGATGAAGAGTGGTGATAGTGATGAAGATAAGTTCGGAGGACCTTCGCCTTGCATTTCCATTGTAGCGACAGGCACCCAATCTCTCATCAAAGTGGTCTGAGGTCACCAAGGGTCTGCTTGACTGCATCTTTGCCAAGTGCAGAAATGACTCGATCTACCTGACTCTATGACATTCTCTAGCCGTGCCCAGCCTCAGGTAATCATTTTGTACAGGAGCTGGCTTCTGGTATCCACTGTAGAGCCATCGCTGAGGAAGAGCATTGACGTCATAGCCCTTCAGAAAAACATGCCAAAGATGTCAAAGAATCTTTGAAGCTGAGGCCGCTCAGACTTCTTGCCTCGGGCACTACGTCTGCGAGGCCCTCGGAGTAGGTATAGGGCGTCTCGGGGAAGACGAGAGGAAGAAGCCCCAATCGCCTAATGGTTTGATTGTCGTCGTGCTTCGCGATCAGTGAACTTCGAAAGAAAACAACAACAGGACACTGCCGAAGACAGTGCCAACAAGGCACGTCCAGGACCAAAAGTCTGCGATGCTGTTCACGTCGTTAATTGCCTTGTTCCCGAAGTATCCTTCCTTGGCAATCAGACAAGACTAAAAGCGCTTTCGTGAGGCGTCGCGACCTGACCGGGGAGTAAGCATGAACGTGTTGGTCTCACCAAGCTTCGAAAGCAAAGTTTGCATTTTCTGTGATGTCTGTTTCGATGGAGTTCTCCACGCTCATAACCTAGGTCTATTTTCTCCTCAACCCGCTTGTCAGAAACGGTCTGCGCAGAATCAATTGAAGCATCCACTGGCAAAGTAAACTGCTCAGATCGCCACAACATCTTGTGCCAGGTACCCCAGCGCGAAACATGCCTTGGGACATGGTAAACCTCCAGAGCCCCTTCGAAAACATGAGGCCCGCAACTGGTCCACACAGCTTGACGCCACGCATGTCAGCCTTAGAATAACCTGCGCTTTGGGGTTTTCTGGCTTGTGTTGGCATATCAAGGAGGGCATGTTTTGGGCCAGAAATCGCCGAGTTGCAAAGGATGCCAGAAATACGACAGAGAACGGCAGCTCCAGGCATGCCGCTTCTTTTTGCAGCTCTTCTTTGATCCAATTGGCATATATCTTTTCCTTTTGCAAGCTGAGAATACGAGGCACACAGCTGCTATGGAAATGGGCTTGAACATGCGACTGCTGGCTGAGTGCTTCGGACCTTTCAGCTTAGGATCTGCAACGCCATCCTCTTCGATGGATTCTTGCTTCACTGCCTTCTTCTTATGAAAGCCTTTGCCAGACTGCATCGGGCGATTTGAATGCGCAGAACATGCCGCGGCTTCAGACAGGCAGCTGTTGACCCACTGTGGGCTCTCCAGCAAGGATGGCTCGAAAGCTGAAGGCACCTCCCCTGGGTACGGAATGGTACAGACACTTCTATGCTTCTCCGACATGCACAATGTCACAACTATCTTAACAGAAGTCTGCTTATATGGTAGAGAAAATCCAAGTCACTGTGAGCATCCTGCGCCTGCCAGTTTGCCATTGCTCCATGGCCCAAGCTGCCGCAGGTATCCGATTATGGTAGTTTGAATGGTGGAGATCAAGGTGTGGGCTCGGGGTGTCGAATAGCGTGAGTAGAGTGGGATGAGGTTCCTCCGTTCGAGGTCGGTTGCGTGGTAAGGCGAGTCAGTTCAAATGACATGCATACCCAGCTCATCTGTCATCATCTGTCAGCCTGGCAGTCTACAGAGGCGGCATGGCCGTAAGTTCACTCATTGTGGACGAACTACTCGCCCACGGGCTCCAGTCCGTAGGAAAGCTTCTTTTTACGGCGTCGCGAAACATCGGCGCAAAGTCAGGCGAAGCAACATGTGCCTGCGCCCACTGTCCTAGCACGTCCATTCGCTCTCAGCGCTCGTCTTCTTGTGCGGGTACTTGCTGAATGCATCCTTCGCACTTTGAAGGCGGAATGCACATCTAGTAGAATCCAGCATTTACCGCCGCAAAGTGCTTGGATTCGGCCTCCCATGGTGAGCCTTGGCACAGTTTGAGCAGGAGCGGGGCCAACTCATCAATGACCAGCCTGGCCATGAACGCTGCACAACACCGTGGTCTCCAAAGACATCAATGTGCCTGATCTGCCACATCGTGTCACGCTCCCTGACCGTCACAGTGCGGTCCTTCAAAATGGAAAGTGTGTGGTGACGTGTACTGTCACGGCATGAGCGAAGCTTCCATTGCAGTGCGTAGGTGGGTGGCCGTGCAGAATGCAGTAAGATTCAGCTCCGAAGAGGCAGGTGCATTTTAAGTTCACGCTGCGTTCGCCCCAAGGGGTTCTACCAGCTGTCTGAGCTGCTTCGCTCTTATAGCCATCATGAAGGCCACTGGAAGCCACCATGAACATTGGAAGCTTCTTCTGAAGCATCCATCCAACATGGCAGCAAAAGATGTGAAGGGCAATCCTTGAAATCCATTCATGTGACTTTGCCAGGCTGTGCGCAATGAAATGACAACTGCTAGTCGCAGTGTAAGTCAGTTCTGGCAGAGAGGGCGTAGCACCGCTGCGCCACCAAGCTGGGCAAGGCCTGCACAAGCGCCGACCGAAGTTTCGAGCTTCGTGTCCGGAAAAGCATAGATATTAAGAACAACCATAAGAGATCACAGGAGGCTCTCCTTGTTGCACGGAAACATGGAGATCATAGGAACTGAAAGGACATGAAAGGCAAGAAAGCTACGTAATTCTTGCCCTAGCGACATGGCATCAAATCCCCAAAATGGCATGAACATGAAATGTTACAGAAGATGCAATTTCATGGGAAGCCTCTGCGGCCCAGAGCCATCAGCTCTGGGTTCCCAAAAGGAGCTCCCGCTCGGCACGTTCGAATGCTGCCAGGCTCGTGCTAAGGCTTGCGATTTGCTGCCGTAGCGACACTTGCATGTTCCTCGGCGAGGCACACTGGCACACATCATGGATGACGACATGGAGACGTGTTGAATGGCGAACCGAATTGATCAGAGCTAGCGAGTGCTTCCTCAGAGGCGAAAGACGACGCACGTACTTCACGCACCCTTCACACAGCAGACATCTCCAATGCCAGGCATCCGAACATGCAGAAGCTCGGCACGCTGGCTGGGGCTCAGATGTTTTTCCTCCGCAAGTCCGTGTTTATGGAGATTCCCAAGTCGATGCCTCTGAAGCCAAGGTGCGGTGAGTATGTCCCACTGTTTCTCAGCCATCTCAGCGAAACCACTCGCCTCTGCACACGCAACAATGAGCCATACAATGAGCCATCGACTTCTCTTCAAAAGATTTTCAAAAGCCTGCAGCCATTCACGGACGCGGCCTTCGGGGACAAAGGCTTCCACCGATCGTCGTCAAATGCCCGCGCGGTGTGGGAGGCTGCATTCTGAACGTGGAGGTCCTCAGTGCGCAATGCCACAAGCTCCCACAGGCTCTATAGTACCAGCCAGGGAATCTCAGATTCCGGCAATTTGCTTTGCAAGCATGCTGTGCAAGTTCTCAGACTTTGTGGATGCGCGTCTCGCCTTCCAAGTGACGCAGAAGGGGATTGGGCAGTATTGCAATCTCTACGGCCAAAAACTGTATTGACTATCTTGCTGTGGTGTGCTGTACAGTAGTGCTTCTGCTTCCGGGCAACCACTTCTGTTTCCGGTATTGAAGTTCTCTCTGCCGGCGAAGGCTGCAATTGAGCATCCGCAGGTGCTTTGCCTGAGCTTACTTGAGATGATTGGAGCATCATGCAATCCCACATTCAATCCAGCGTCGGCTCTGCTGGACGACATGATCCACGGCCTCGAGCAAACAAAACGGAAACTGAAATGAAATCTCTCTGCAGGGCACTGCATTGCCGTGCAGCTGCCTGCACGATGCTCTTTCCGTTGATTGACTTTAGCTTCTTGGCGCTGAAGACATCACTGTCGTTCGGGTGCTTCCTCGCTCCACTATTGCATGGTACGGGCTTGAATATATTGTTGTCGCTGCTATTGCCATTGCAACTATTGCTGTTATTCTTCCTTGTATATGTATATATAGCTTGTGAACAAGGGTGTCCTGATGGCCAGGGCTCGCCGCACAGTTGGATGCATGTTTTCCAAGATACGGGCACCTGCAAATGCTACGGTAACAGCTGCTGACAGACATGATGCACACGTCATGCAAGCACTCATTGCTTTGTGGTAGAGTAGTTGTCACAAGTTGGCAAGTCCAAGGGGCTTCTCCTTTGAAAACCCTTCTTTTGGTCCCATTTGTCCTCGGAAAACATCTACCTCCTCTCTACAATTTACTAGGAAAACCACATTTTTCTCTGTATCAATAGGAAACCAACTGTTTTCTCCGTTTTTTCATGGGAGGACAAAGCGCTACTTTTTATAATCTTTCTCTTGGAAAACCGGTATGTGCGTTTTTTGTTGTAGGAAAGTCTCTGTTTTCTCCACATTTGAATAGAAACCCTCTGTTTTCTCAAACATGTTCATAGGCAAGCCTCTATTTTCTCAAACTGCACGGGTTGAGAACCAAAACCCGGCGGGGCTTCGGGGGGCGAGCACAGCCCCTCCATTTGCGAACGCAATGCTCGCATGACGGATTTGGCAAAGACTCATATGTTTTCGTGCAAGTGGTATGATCTTCTTGACTAAGCACCTTTGCGCAAGCTCAATATACATATTATATACATATACATACGTACAGACATGTGTTGTTTAAGCGGGGGGTGGGGGAGGGGGGGGGTTTCGTCTTGTCTTCCACCTGAGAGGGATCTCAGGGCCTAGCGGGGCCTTCAGGAGGCTTCAGGGCCTTAAGGGGCCTTAAGGGGCCTACAGTAAGGGAAGCTTAAGGGTCTTAGGGTTTTAGGATTCTTGGAGCTGCGTCGGAGCCTGTTAAAATATAGAGAACATATCAGTTTCCGAGAAGAATGTGGAGAAATGGGACCACAAAATGGCTTCAAAAAACCTAGAAAAGGAGCTAATAAGAAACGTGTCCCCAGTCAAGGCTTGTAAGGCCTACGGTCTAGGTCTAGGCTCTAAGGCACCTTTGTACTTCTCCTCTGACAACTTGGCGAACTGCTCATAGCGCGTCCACGGGTTCACTTGCAGTTGCCACTGTGGCTTCTCGGAGTCCTTCTGCCTAAAACAGCGCTCAAACCAATTCTCCTTTCCACACGCATGACCTTTCCGGCTGCAGAGAAACTAAGTCGCGAGCTGCTTGTTCAGTTGAGTCATGATAATTCCCTGATCAGCGTACTCTCCCTGCAAGCCTGTCCAGGTAGCAGGCGGCAGTTGGTTTACAGTCACCCGAATGCCCAACATCAAGCAGCTAGCCCTCTTCCGATAAAATTTAGGCCTTCCTTGGTCATTTTGCCATCATGGCTGCAGTCAAAAAGGACCGGGATCATACCCTGCAGCTTCTGAACCTTGCCAGAGTTAACATGTGCAGCCCTAAACATCATCGCACCATCCAAAATCGTACTGGAAGCGGCGCACTGAATCTGGAGCTGCGGCACATGCTCGTTCCAGGACGTGGTCTCTACAGGATCGGGGCCCCCAGAAAAGCTCATGTTGTAGAGGTTGTCGATCAAATAGCATGCGTCCATCACACCATTCCTTTGCACAAGCACTGCCACTTCTGACAAGTGGCTATCTTCAATCACGTCTGATTTCGAGAATATGACTGGATCATTTGTCTATTGTCCGTACTAATATCCCGTCAAGATACCAGCCACGCTGCAAGCCCACACCCGCAATCCAGAAAGGTTCCGTCACCTCGGTTCGTAGACATGGGGTGGTCCAAGGCAGCCTACGCAGGGTGTCGAGGATGCGTCACATCGACTAGATGTGAAAACGAGCTCAAGAAATGGCAGTCTAAGGGAGGTAGATCATGACACAGGAAGGCTCATGCATGCACACGGGGACTGACAAAGCGTTGGTTTATGCCCAGGCACTGCGTCGCCAACAAGGCCAATCGGTGGGATCAAAGTCCTGCCCGTCCAGGGTCCATGCACCTGCGGTGATGCAGCGAACCAGAAATAGCTACTGTGTAGCTGCCAGATACTACAAATAGGAGCCCATTAAGGCCCATTATAGCCCATTGGCCCATCGCCCTTGGTCCGGCAACAGTTGTGGATCTTTCGGGGGCGATCTTTCGCTTCGGCGGCCTCTGTGTCGTACCCAATTGGAGGTAGGTTGAACGCGAAGTTCTTCTTGCATTTCCAGATCTCAGAAAAGTCGAAGGCCTGCAGCAGTCATGCGTTGGTCCATCTGCTGCTTGGGGAGTCTGGACATTCTGGGGAGCATGCCATCACATCATTCGGCTCCTCGACAAAGCCGCCGTTGCTGAGGGTCTCGTCCACTGGAATGCCAACCTCCGATTTCATGGTAACACTATGGCAACTGTCAGCAGTTAGGTCGGGCGAGCTTCCAGAATTCTATAAGATTTGGTTTGGGTTAGGCAAAACAATACTTTGAAAAGGTACATCTCCTGATAGCACGGACATGTCCGCCTCTTTGCATCTCTCCAGCACCCATCTTCTCAAGCGCATCTTTTCGTCGGCTTTATTTGGATTCACCTGCACAGGGTGTGACGACTTGGGTCTCCCACTCTCCAATACTGCAGAATCAGCTTCTCTGATCTTCTCTCTGTACGTTGAACTGTTGCTCAAGCCCGTGCACTCTGTGCCCTCTGTGCCTTCTGTGCCCTCTGTGCCCTGTGCCGTCTGTACACTCTGTGCACTCTGTGCACTCTGTGCACTTTGTGCACTCTGCGCCTTGTCGCGGCCGGAATGAAAGGAGTAAATACTTCCACTGAAGCCTGCTGCTTGCAAGTCTTCCTTGCTTGGCGTGAAGATCACGTAGTTGTGGAAGGAAGCCTGCTTTTGCAAACCATACTCGTGGCCAGTCGGGGTACTTGAATGCGCTCAACCGTGCTTGTAACGCCATCTAGGGCAGTTAAGAATTCAAGACGGCGCTCCCGACCTTGTAGTAGTTGAGCCCTGCCATATTGCCTGCGCCGCTCGCCAAATGTGCTCGTTTCATGTCCGTTGGCTCTTGGCCACTTGGAAATCCCAGGTCCTGGCAGCGACCCACGGCAGAAGAAACTGCGGCAGAACAAACGGCCTGCATCCGCGATTGCTATGCCCTGGGGACAAAAAGCTTGGACAGAGCATGCTGCTGAGCGTCTTTGAGCCGTTGACGTGACACTTTCTGGACATTGGCCACGACCCCGATCATCTTCTTGAAGTTGCGCTTGTCTACCTCCGCTCAAATGTTATGCGGCAGTCCCTGGCCTCTTAACCAGATTTGCCTCAGAGACACATGTGACTCACATGTGCCTCTCCAAAGATCTGTTTCTGCGACTCTCGGACGCGGCTTCGGGCACCGTCGCAGCCCATCAGTACATCGAAGGTTTGGAAGTTCTCTCCGAGTGGAACCTGGTAGCTGTTGGCACCTTGCTCCTTGGAGCCAACGGTGAAGGTGAAGCGCGTGATAAGTTCTAGGGCCTTACTACTATATTAATATATTCGTATATTGAGATATAATTCTATTAGTATACTAATACAGTATAGTAGTACGAGTATCTTAGTAGGGCTCTTGAATGGCATGTGGAACCAGTGTGGCACCAAGCTGCATCGCATGTAAATTTAACTTTCCACCTCAGCACGACCCAAGGTAAGTCGCGACACCTGCCTCGTTTTCCTAAGACTGAGGCGAGGACCTTGGCTTCTGAGTCCGGGGATCAAGAACTATCTCTGCATCCTGCACTGGTTTCACGTGTGTTAAAGGCATACGCTGCAATCATCACAGGCCGGCCTAAACTGTCCTCGTAGGACATGCCCATGCGGAAGTCCACTCCGAGGAGCAAGGCGTTTTTGAGCAACAGCAACTGAAGTTCCTCTTGGGCAAAATGACAGCAGTGAACTGCAAGGCTCCGAAGCAAAGCAGGTGATTCAGTAAAACCATGTGCTGAAGGCATCATCTGGACAATAGATTGCATGCAGCCAACAGACGTCGATGCCAATGGAGGATGTATCTGCTTGAGTGAAGACAGGATAGCACATCCTTAGCTGTTCGATTGTTCATCTTACACTGCCTGCGGCTCCGAACTGCGCTCAGTCGTGTCGATTCCCTCTGCCAAGGAGCTTAGAAGACATAAAGTCACGGCCATTCAGCCTATCAAGGTCCTGAGCTCCCGGGTGCTCACATGAATCCGATTGCCGGGCCTCTATACTAACCCGTAGCTGGGCTCTAAACTCCGAGATCTGGCGATGCAATCCTGGACAACTCAGACGATACACTGGGTCACTTGGGAATATGGGCTCTGCGAAGTTTCGGCGAGGGGTGTCAAACATGAGTTCCCAGGCTCCCTTTCTTGAGTACTTCTCCTCCCCACGACGTACTCTTACAAAGTGCTTTGGGAACAACAGGAAGGAACCTACCTTCGAAACCTTCATGGAGCAGGAGCGCATGCAAAAAGGCCTTGAGGTGCAACGCCTATGCCTACATATTACATATTCTGGGCATTCAGGGGCCCCAGAGTGTAAGCAGAACCCTGAAGACAAAGTACTAAGGGGTACCTGAAGATCTCCTATCCACTCTGGGTAGGGAGGCAGAGCATGCTGAAAGCCTTGCCTAAATCCATTTCAAGATCCATAGCCAATTAAACCCATGATGGTGCAGCTAAGAGATCATTTCTCAGAAAATTGAAGACATGAGGTCGGTTGATTCCTGAGCAGCGCCACGAAGCCAAGTTGCAGCAAACTAATGCCAAGATCGTCAAACTGCAACACGCAGAACAACAAGATCTCCGGTAGTTGCAGAAAGCAGGAAAACTCTGGGCATAAACACGAGCTTTAGCCGCGCGTCGGTTGGTGAACCCAAGCTGCTGCAGCTGGCCGCTCTCATCTCGCACCTCACGCCGCTTCTCAAAGACCGTCACCTGAAGAGGTTCTCCGGCAAGTCGTGCTTAAGTTTTAACTTATGTAGAGTCATGAGTAACTACTTTTGGATGCCAAGTTTTCAGGGGCTTCTTCTCGTGGACGCCGTGCAGGTTGGGGGGCCGTCGAACAGTTTGTTTCAATAGGAACTTCCAGGAAAACCTCATGTTCCTGAATATTGTAATACTATATAATCGACTGTCTGCAGTTTATGGTAAGCGGCGACTAAGTTGTAGTATCAAACAATAACACAGCTGTTCCATTATACATTGATCGGAAAACCTCTGTCGTCATATGTTACCAGGTGAGCCCTCATTCTCTTTTCGTAAGTAGATCGCATTCGCTTTTCTTTTCCGATGGATTACTCAGAAAACCTTCAATTCACTGAGTGAGAATGAGAACATCCTTGCGGTCGTGAGAGAAAACTCGCGCGGCCATTTTCCTGCCAATAAAGAAGGGCACAGTTCTTGCAGGCTTTTTGTGTCAAACGAGAGCTTCTCTCTGCTCACTGTACTGAGAGGGTGACGTTTTTTGTTCTGACAACCACATGCATTGAAATCATGTTGGCAACACGATGAACTCCTTCTGTCTGTCCAAAAAGCGGCAAAAACAGTAAGGTACTGGGAGGGTAGCATCATATAACATATTTTCTCTTATGTGTATATGGCTGTGTGCCTAAACCCCCGGTTGTCGCGGCCCGCGCCCGCGCCCGCTTGTTACAGACCTCTGTAACGCCCGGCTTGTTACAGACCTCTGTCGCGCGCACGCTCGTATCATATCATATCATATCATATCATATTATATTAAATTACATTATATTATATTATATTATAGTATATTATGTTATATTATATGGTTATACATTTACATATACATATACATATACATATACATATACATAGACATATACATATACATATACATGCACTAAAAACGGGTCTCAGGGCGCATTGGGGTAGGACAATAATGCGTCTGTTTGGGGCGCACGTTGCTTACGCAGATGTCACAATCGACTGTGTTTGGTCTGTCGCGGGTATGTAACGCACTTGTAACGGGGTATGTCGTGCGCCGGGAGGCATGAACACAGATTTTCGGGAAGTTCGGGTTTCAGGTTTCGGGGGTGTCTTGTCTAAAGCCTAGAGAGTCCCCCTGTTGAGGACTGAGTGGGGTTGGCCGAGACAAGCAAGACCTGGAACCCTCACAGCTTCTTGAAATTTACGAACACTTCCCCCCCGATACGCAAGACTTGGAACCACTCCACATACTCAGCCTTTAAGAGTTTAAGGGGGTTTCAAATTCAGGGATATATATATATATATGTATATATTTTTGCTTCTTGACACTTACCCCCGATAAGCAGGACTTGGAACCTGCAGACAACAACAAACAGGTCTGTCACAAAACCCCGGCCATTGATACATACCCTCTGTAACGGGGTATGTCGCGTGTGTGGGCCGCGGCCCTGTTACAAGCCATTAATATTGGCACGCGGCCATATAGATATACTGGAGACTGGAGGTATCAGTCCATGCCCAGCTATGCGTGGAAGCTCTCTCCCACGCGTTGCGGCACCGTCGTGGCCAAGTTGTAGTCCAGGCACACCTGTGCATGAAAACCAAGTACTGTAACCGCCACACCAAAACCGCGACATGTCAGAGCAGGCCTGCTTCTTGTCCCGACTCGGCACCTGTCATGCCAGCGAGACGCGCTGTCTTCACCAACGCAGTCTCCCCTGCATGGCCATTGAGCACCTTTGGCGGCAAGGTCGGCCAAGCCTGCACCATAGGCTCACAAAGACACAACGCTCCAATTACACCAGACCCAGACCCCACGTCACGGTGCCTCCCGCTTTTTCGGAACGGGCACAGGAGCCTCAGAACGACTCCGACTCTCCTACACACAACGCGGCTGGCAAGCGCCACTACCGTGGCTCTGGCAGGTTGCGCCTTCGCCTTTGCAACGGTCCGGCCTAGTGAGCAGAAAAGGAGACTGTAGCAATCCCGCATGATTCACTCTACAGCTGAGGTTCTCACGCCCTTGTGGCTGCAATAAAGCCCGTCTAATGCGGTCCTGCTCCGCCCGCTCCGCAGGGCTCTCCTCCTCGCGGCTGCGCTTCATACCTGCATGTACACGACATCGGCAATCATCACACACGTAAGCCTATACGTTAGCCTATAGGCGTCTGTATTTGAGGTCCCGGACCGCGCGCCGCCTTCAGTGTGTCGAAGCCGAAAAAGGCCATCTGTCAGGCGGCGCAATCACCAGAACGCGCACGCACCGTGCCAAGTACTGCCTGAGCGCCAGACTGCGACAAGGAAGTGCGAGTGGATTGAGAAGCGGGAAGAAGCACTGTCGAGAAACCGCTGCGGCGCTCCATGCAGGACGTTTGAAGCAAACTCCAAGCACTCGAAGCCTCCCTGACTAATCTAACTATTGCAGAGCACGCACTAACTCCTTCCACGTGATATCCCAGCACAGCGCGAAACATGAAGAATGCTGCGCGACAGACTCGGATCAACCATGTCAGCACAAGCGCAGATCACTGTCCTACGTACTCTCAATTCCTGAAATCCGAATCCCCGTCCTGCTGCGGCGTTCAGGTTCGGGCTCGGGAGGGACAAAAACCATGGAGCTACATGGGAACTTCAGTTTCGATTGCGACTCGAGGATCTCCCGAAAAATGAACCCAGCGACTGTCTCATATACGGCACTGGCACGGCGTCAGCGAGAAGTGATTGCCACGTCAGTTGACGCAACGCACACATCAGGAGGGCGGTGATTGCCACGTCAGTAACGCAGCGCACACCGAAAAAATTCAAGCGATTGCCACGTCGGTAACGCAGCGCACGCCAAGGAAAAATTTGCCGTGTCGCGCGGAGCGCGGCCTGATGAGGTGACAGCAAAGCTGACACGAGTCGCGTTTACTAGGAGCCTGAAGGCGGGTCTCATCTACGATTTAGTCGACGGCCTCAAATGAGAATCCAATTTGAGCGCTGAAAACGAGGCTAGGGTCCAAATGAAGCCTTCGATTTGAGATCTGAAATCAGGCTGCTTCCAGCTTGGCTTGGAGCCCGAAATGGAAACCTTTTCAGGTGATCTTTAAACACGACGGTCAAGCCCCTCAGAACCAGCCGCCTGCCCTCCCAGACGAAACCAATTGGTTAAGTCGATGCCCTCCTAGTAGCACGAAGCGTTCGGATTGACGGGCTGAGGAAGACGCCTTCTCCCGTTGAGCACACGCGATTAATGCGAGGCAGTCGGCCTGTCTCTGGGATTAAGAGAGGCGAGGATCGAAGACGCCTCAGCCCCTGCAAAAAGGTAAAGATGACCATGACCGCCCTGCCAAGATCCTTAAACCAAAGTTTCAACTGAGCATGCCGGCAGGACGCCCCCGCGCGCGCGCGCAACCAAGCACGTGCTCCAATTAAATTAGAAGTAGTAGTAGTAGTAGTAGTAGTAGTAGTAGTAGTAGTAGTAGTAGTAGTAGTAGTAGTAGTAGTAGTAGTAGTAGTAGTAGGAGTAGTAGTAATAGTAGTAGTAGTAGTAGTAGTAGTAGTAATAGTAGTAGTAGTAGTAGTAGTAGTAGTAGTAGTAGTAGTAGTAGTAGTAATAGTAGTAGTAGTCGTAGCAGTAGTCGTAGTAGTAGTAGTAGTACTAGTAATACTAGCAGTAGTAGTAGTAGTAGTAGTAGTAGTAGTAGTAGTAGTAGTAGTAGTAGTAGTAGTAGTAGTAGTAGTAGTAGTAGTAGTAGTAGTAGTAGCAGTAGTAGTAGCAGGAGCAGTAGTAGTAGTAGTAGTAGTAGTAGTAGTAGTAGTAGTAGTAGTAGTAGTAGTAGTAGTAGTAGTAGTAGTAGTAGAAGTAGTAGTAGTTAGTAGTAGTAGTTAGTAGTAGTAGTTAGTAGTAGTAGTAGTAGTAGTAGTAGTAGTAGTAGTAGTAGTAGTAGTAGTAGTAGTAGTAGTAGTAGTAGTAAAAGTAGTAGTAAAAGTAGTAGTAGTAGTAGTAGTAGTAGTAGTAGTAGTAGTAGTAGTAGTAGTAGTAGTAGTAGTAGTAAAACTATTAGTAGTAGTAGTAGTAGTAGTAGTAGTAGTAGTAGTAGTAGTAGTAGTAGTAGTAGTACTAGTAGCAGTAGGAGTAGTAGTAGTAGTAATAATAATAGTAGCAATAGTAGAAGTAGCAGTGGTAGCAGCAGTAGTAGTAGTAGTAGTAGTAGTAGTAGTAGTAGTAGTAGTAGTAGTAGTAGTAGTAGTAGTAGTAGTAGTAGTAGTAGTAGTAGGAGTAGTAGTAGTAGTAGTATTTCCTCGATTGGGAGAGCGGTCTCCATCTGCATGCTGTGTTATGCTGTATGGAGCACGTGCATTTGCAACTGACAGACCTGAAGAGGCTCCAAATGAGGCTGCCACGTGATGGCCCCCGAGCTTTAGCTCGATGGCCATGCGCAGCCCAACAGGGCCACCTCCTACGACCAGGACCGTCCTGGCACTGTGCAGGCTTTGCCTCTCCAGCAAGAGAGCTTGGCTGCAAACCGTCCAATTGCTTCCAAATGGCTGTGGCTCAATGTTCGGGTTGGGATTCGGCAACCCGAAGTTGATGGGATCTCCGTCTCGGTAAGCGGCGCCTTGAAATGCTCCCCCAATGTCCCTGGTACCCCAGTGCTTCTTGGTGCTGTCTCATGCCTCCGATTTTCAAGTTTCTGGCCTCGTCGTTCCAGCTCATCGAAACGCCTCCAAATACGTGGCCACTTCCAATGGCCGCCATCGCCTGACAAGGAGCAACCCATGCCAAATCAACTTGCTACTCTCGATCCCCAAAACAGCTGGCCTACAATAGCATAGAGCTTCTCATAGGGGAGAACTGGGTGGATGCGCTCGTCCGACGACCCAGCCACAGTTTCCACGATGGTATTTCTGACCGTCTCCTTAACTGCTTCGCACCTCTCGCTGGTGTGCAGCGACCTCTGAAGTACTTCTACTCTTGCGGTGGCTGTCATCACTGCGTCACGGCTTCCCTGCGACTTAGGCTCGTCGTATATCTCTTGCCACAGCTCCAGCAGATCCTCGCCTTTGGCTGTTGGTGGCTCTGCCTGTGCACTGGAAAGCTTATTTCGCTTGAGTTCAGAAACGCAATGGATTGTGCCGTGAGCCAGTGTGAGCCAACATGCCAAAAGGGATCGACCTGGAAGAATCGCTTGAGCAATTCTACCTTGGTACTCGCCTCGGTCAGATTCAAGTGAGCGAAGCGCACAGCACTTTTGTGCTACGACATCATTGTGTTACCATGACCGGGTTCGCAGTGAACATGAATGGGAGACTCTGTGCATAGGAGCATCCAAGTCTTCCAGATCCTTCTGCGTTAGCGACATGTCAAGTTGCTGCACCCTGTACACTGCACAACCTTGGACTACAGCGCTCAAACAGCGTTGCGGCGCTTGTTGCAGAGGCTGAGCCAAAGAAGAGCAGGGCAGGGCACCACGACGCTTGACACATGCAAGTGAAGGAGTTGCCCAGCCAGATGCTGAGGTTGATAAGCTGACACTCTAGGTGCTCCTCCAACGTGTCGAAATCGAAAGTAATGGCGTACGGTATGCCGAGCTCATCGTTTCGAGAGTACCTTTGCGCACCAAGACATTCTATGGCAGAGCGGTAAGTGAGCCCTGGCATTGGTGTTGCCTCTTGCCAATTGTGGCGTTGCTCTCGTCGAGTGTGAACGACCTGTGGCATGGCGACTGTGGATGCAGTATTGGAAGTCGAGAAGTGTGGAAGGTGCGGAGAGTCAGCGACTTTGAACAGGTGCACATACTACAGTAGTATATGAGCATAATATAGCACTTGTATAATGAACATCTAGTGCTTATGCAAGTAAACATTATTCATTGAAGTTTCGCATGAGACAACCCACTATTGTCGCAGCTTAGCCCCGCGCAGACCAAGTTCAACAAGTTGCACCTGAAAGGCCTCGAAAGGATTCAGCCCCAAAAAGGATCGCAAGTCTTGCCAGTTCGGCTCGCTTGCCATCGTTTCATCTCAGGAGCACGCATCCATCATGTTCAGATACCGCTCGTCGCGAGCAATTCGCTGGTCCAGTGGCAAAATCACACACCTGCTGCGAGAGGGTCATGGCACTCAGCTGGTCTGCACAAGTTCTAAAAAGTTCTAAACTGGTCCGGTGCACTTGTACGGTGCGGAGGACGGAGCGAAAGCTAAAACGCCACGAGTTTGCTTGTCCTTGTCGTCTCCCGGCTCCTCCTGCCAACAGAGAAGCATGTGGCCTTGAAGCATAGGACCCATGATGGCTCGTGACTCTGATGGCACCCAACATGCACTCTCTGCTCGTATTCTTTCTCTTCAAGAGGATACCAAACGAATTGAATACATCGGCCTGACACACTTGGTCAGCAAACATTGCAAAACTTTTGTTTCGCGTGATGTGCGCCTTTTTGTGCCTGTGATGTCACATGTTCATGGAAGACGAACTCAGATCAAGGGAACCCGTGCATGACTAACCGGAAACTGAGAGCTCAAAGCTGCGCGAACCACCAAGAGCACTCTCTCGTAATCAAAGAAAAAGGGTCGGCAAGCAGTGCAAAAGATCAGATCGAGCCGGCCATCCGAAGCGAGACACCACTTGGGACATCAAACTGCAGAAGGCTCAAGAACCAAACCTTCCAGACCCAAACAACCTGGACATGCTACATAAACCAATCAATGACTACACTGAAGACATGGGACTATAGACTATGACAGTAACAGTACTGTCGCTTCACATGACATCACTTCTCGACATGCTAGACGGCTTCGCTTGCATCAGTTAGGCAAGATCAACAGGCCCACAGACCCACAGGCCCACGGGCTTGCGGGATCGTGCTTGCAGCATACCGATCAAAGCTGTTTGGTAAGGGTTGGCTCATTGGAGTGAGTCAAGCCCCGTGACAAGGACACCACCCTGCTACCTGCTACCGAGCACTCCTTTACCTCCATTTGTGCATTGTTTTGCATCCGACTTCAAGCGGACAGGCATCTAGAAGGTCTAGGCCAATCGTCGCAACACTTTCATACCTTATGAGGTTTGGCTGAGACACGAGTAGCTGGACCAAGATGGAACATCTTCTGTGGGGCTGAAGCCTTCAGAGACAGCTAGACAGTTTCTGCAGGATAAATTCAGACATTCGTCATTCAGCGTTCACTCCTAGTCCGGTCCTATACATAAGATGAGTCTTTCCATGCTTCTAGGGTTCGGGAATGCACCAATGGCTTTGGTGAAAACTTAACAAGAATAACAGCAGAAAAACATACACACTTTCCATTCTTCGGCTTTATATACAAGCCAGTCGACACAATATGTTTCCTCTGCAACTCAATTGAAGGCGTTGATTGAACGGATTCAGAGGTCAACTCGGGGGACTAAGAGTGGAACATCCTCAGTAACTACATCTTTGGTTGCCTGAAAGGGCATCGAACAGCTCTGGATACAGCGAGAATCTTCTGCGATGCTCATGATTTCTGGCTTTGCTTCTTGGTTGCACAGGTTGCTGGCGGCGAACACAAAATGTGCGCACATAGGCTTTTTGGGCGTTTGTGTGGGCAGTAGGGGCGATTGAGTGAATTTTACATGCGGTGGCGTGGGTTGTACAGGCATGATTCAAGCTTTCCCGACAAGATGCTACAATGTTATGTTCAAAAAGCTCCCGGCTCCTTCGGGCGGGCATAATACACGTGCTCGAGGAGAGAGGCAAAAATGCGGTCAATGCCTCAGAAGCGCAGCATTAAGTGTTTAGACTTCCTTACACACTTCTTCGACGAGCTCGAGCCACCAAACACCCTGAGTGCAGCTCCAAACGAAGGTTCAATGACCCCGGGCGTGAAAGCATTGACCGTCTGCTTCTCCATCTGAGTCCGAACTAGCTTTGCTTCGGTTCAATGCCCAATTGCTGATTTGCCTCAAGCCTGTTAAAACTCATTCTGGGCCATCCTTAAGACTCCACTCGCGTCATAGGCAATTCACTGCTGAACTGCGTGCGCCTTTCGCTCAAACACGGCGAGCTCCTTGGTCAATGTGAAGGATGAGCCATCCACCTGTGCTCAAGGTTGCGTGTCTTCGAGTTCTGGCAGGGCATTCATCTAGGAATCTAGGCTCTGCAGGTGCATATGGGCAGAACTAAAAAACTGTTGCGGCCGTCGAGGCATCGCACCAAAAGTCGGCATGCAGCGACAGCATGTGCCGTCGGCACCTGCACGTCAGCTGTGCCCTTCTCCAGCTGCTTGGCAATGCATTCCTTGAAAGCGAAGCTCATATCTCGCATTTCAAGCGCTAGGAAAGCACATCTGTCATTCTATGATGCCTTCTGCGTGGACGATAAGGACCGGACTATCTCCTCTTGTGGAAGCTTCTCTATGAACTCCTCGAAATCAGCTTGTGAACAGCTTCGCTCTACGTCGCTATACTCGAGGAAGCAAGAGGCTTCGGCTAGGGCTCTCCTTGACTGTACGCCCATCCTTTTTGAAGGCCTTCATGATGTCCACCCCAGACTTCTGGCAAAAGTTGCCCCAATGCCGCCCACAAGGGCCAGGCTAGTGGAAGGAACAAGTGCTACTCAGACTTGCTAAGAACAGGTATTGTGTGCTTGGCAGCAATCACAGCGGTTTTGCCGCCATCGCCTTTGTAAGAGCTAGGACCTCCCTCTCGATGGGTTTCTCCAGGGATTCCTTGTACTGGAGATCGCATTTCGCTGCCTGAGCGCTGCAGGGGATTGAGCAAGCCGGCTTACCTGGAGAGCGAAGGGAGCTTGGAGCAAAGTGCAGATCCCAGATCCCTTGGCGGGTCAATGTAAGAGTCGAGCTCGTGCATGAGCATTCAGGTCAAAGGCTGATCTGTCGGCAATGCCGACGCACTCCAGCCACCTTGGAGACATTGATATCAGTGACTGCCCTGGTCAATACCACTGTGGTTGTGCGCAACCGGGCATTGGCCACATACCATATTTGCTCGGGTCATATTGAGCCCTTCTGTGGGGCTTGACATCCAGATTCCAACATCTTGCCAGAGTGCATCCAAGTTGCCCATAGGAGCCAAAAATCTCTGCGTCCCAGCAGTCACACGCATAGTGCGCCATCTCTGTTGGCAGGTGTTGGCGGAAGCGAACAAACTCCTGTACAGTATGCTTGAGGTTACGATCAACAGTATGCAGTATGCGGCCATGACATGCACAGAGTCCTGATCCAAACCGATGTGGAGGAGGAACTGGTATGTCCTCTGCACAAGAAGTTTGACCGTCTGCCGCGTCATAACGCAGTAGTTCTGCCTGTTCCGCCACCTCCCTCTGAAATCGCCAGGTACCCCTCCTGTTGCCATGGCCCAATCAGAATGTCAAAAACCTAGCGTTCCTCCTGTTTTCTTTGCGGCTTGCGATTGCCATTCTGCTAACATTAACGTAAGGCATCCCTGGACGTTTGGAAAGTTTAAACCCCGAACCCTGAAGAGCGCCCACCTCACGATGAAGAAGGCGAGGGTCTCATTGTTGATGAGCCCACGGCCTGGATAGTTGTGGGTTGTTGCCTTGTTTGTTTGTGGGGGGACCGCTATGAGGGATGACATTTGTCAACAGGGCCTCCTACAACAGGGCCGGAACCCGACCTGAAAAGAACCACCCCCGATAAAGGGTTTGGGTGTACGATGGAAGTCGCTCGAGCGCACTGCAGGTTCAATTTCAAGTAGACCAAGGACATTCACCAAACTTCAAGGAGTCTTTCCTCAGCACCTGGCTAACTGCATCACCGGCTGCCATCTTGACAGGCTCCTGCCAGACTGCGATGTCCGATGATGTCCACCGCTTTATTCCGCTTTCGGTCACAGAGCGGGCGCTCGGCGACGATGGGTGAGTTCAAGCACATCGGGATTGTTGTTCACATTGGCACCACATGAACTAAACTTAAGACTGAACTACTGTACCGTTTTTTGTTCAGCCAGGCTCACGGAGTCAGCCCTAGACATCCCTAGACTCTACTACTCTACAATCTACAAACCAAATTCGACAAGAAACAGCGGCACGATCAGAGGACTCCCTTTGACGTGCAGTCAACTAGACCGGCCTCTGGCATCCATGCCTTCCTTCTCTGGACAAGTCACGTCACATTTCCAAGCGAAGCAGGCCATAAAGGTCCATATAATGCATCTGTTTACCTCCGTTTGAATTGGGCACCCATGTTTCCTGCACTAGGCTGCGCCGGACCTCCATGAGTTTTTGTTGTTTGTTCCATATGTTTGGTTTTCTGGTTTTCCTTGGGCCCGTCTAGAAATTCTTTAGCTTTCTGGCTTCACCCAACATAGGAAGCAGGAAGGGCCAATGATGGCGAACAGGAAAGTCCTGGAGACCGTCCTGCCTGAAACGCTCCGTGCCGCGCTTGAGGCGGCGGTTTCTGTCCCCGTCTCGCAGGCTCTCGTCTCCAGAAACTTCTGCCCGATTTTTCTTCTCCCATTATATTCGTATGTTTCCGACTTTTTAGGCTCTTCCCGGCCTACTTCGAACTGACCAGAAAACACCATGCTGCTCAGACCCTGGAGCCTGAGCTGAAAGCTGTGCATCTGAGTGGAAAAGGGTCAGCACCTCGTAGCAACGAAGGGATGGAATCAAAAAACAGGCAAGTGGAAACTTGCGGCTGCTTGCGGAACATCGAGGCAGCCACAGTGTCCTTGACCATCTTAAACTTGGGATGCGCCTGGCAAAAACAGGCCGGTGCCCTCTCCATGTTGAGGCCCCATGACCCAACATCTTCAGGCGGCTTCATGCAAGCAGTGTGGATATCGTGATGCAGCCTTGTTTGCTGGATTCACGAAATATTCGATCTCCGCTTGGGTGAACTCTCTTTGTCTCGTCAGCCCTGCCAGGGCTAAAGCAATGTTTCGGCTGAAGCAGTTAGCACACCACAATCAGACCGGCGCGTGTGTGTCTGTGTGCCTGCCCTGGGCGCAATCTCGTTGCGAAAAGATCGGCCGACCTTGCCAGTGGCCGGCACCGCTCTACTCGGACTGCCCAAAATCACTATCACTGTTTTACCCTTTTGATGCGACTACAGCAAGTTGTACTTCGGAGTTAGAATGCTTAGCTTCGACCGACACCTGCCTGCGCCACTCCGAATGGGAGTCGGTTCGAGTTCTGCTCCAAGCAGAACTTGTAGTTCAAGAAGATGCCCTCCCAGTACACTTGAAGCTCTCCAGCAATATCGAAAAAATCGTGATTCATCCTGTGGGCACCCAGCAAGTCTTCGAAGCTGCAGGCACCCAGCCCTTCATTCAAGCCTGCGCCGTCTCCGGTCTGAGGTAGCCCTCAGCGTGGCTGCAGTGTGTGGCGAACAATCTCTTGTCAATCAAATTAAATGAACGCGAGCCCCAATGGCCTGCAGATAGCCCCCGGGGCCGATCGGAGTTGGAAACATCAGGTTAAACCTCGCGAATGCACGGCCTCTAGGACTCCAGGCTTGCGGCAGTATACACCACAGAACTTCACTTTCAATATCACGAAATCACTTCACCTGACTGCAAGAATCTTCAAGCCAGTGACTCATACGGCTCACTCAAGTCATTGCCGGTCTCGGGCGACTTGATTTGATACCTGAACAAGTCGTGCAGTCACATGCGAGCCTGTCGCCTTCAGAGAGATGCAGAGTCAATGCAGAGAGAGAGAGAGAGAGAGGGAGACAGACAGATGGACAGAGGCAGACACTCTGAGATCAAGACCCAAACGCAGACAGGACAATGGAGACAGACGCAGAGACTGACAGACAGAGCAAAGTGGACAGACAGTTGAGGCTGCTGCGGCTGCTCGCCCAGCCCGAGCACATTCTCAGAAATCGCCCACCACTGCCCATCCGGCGCAGCGTCAATGAGCGTGCGAAAACGCGCTTCGACGCACAGAGATCGCATGTGAAGAGGTGCCCACATGTGCCCACAGAGAGCCACAGAGACAACAGAGCCACACAGACTTGGAGAGACACAGACATAGATGGAGAAACCGAGAGACCGAGGGATAGTATCGTGGTGCGAACTCTCTGAGAGGCCCTGCTTCTGAAAGATCTGGTGGAGCTCCTCACCGTGTTCCAGTGCAGCAAAGATGCAAAATACGTACGAGTACAACGATAGTGCACATGCGTTCATCACTAGTCAACTCAAACACATGTCCAACCCTCCTGCTGAGAGTACGCGTCGGCTTGGTTGCGAACAGAGGTGTACCTCTATGACCAAAGGAGGTGGTGAAAGCTTGGCATCATGGCTTGGATCGGGTATAAAATGGTATAAACAACAGGTATTTCCGCGCGTTGCCCGTCCAAGCCCCGAGCTCCACACGCTGAGCCTCCGTCAAGTCAGCTGCCTTAAGCTTCTCCTCCATGACATCCTGCTGTCCCACTTCCGTACGGAGATCTTGGGACAGAGTCCCTGCAGCTTAGAAAATTTCGGTGTGCAGGGACGAGTAGGGCAGGGACGAGTAGGACAGGGAAGCAAGGCAAGGGAGGGAAATAGCCTCGAGCAACTTGTCAGCTCGGAAGAACTTCGACTCATCAGATACGTCTTTGACCTGAGCAATGTGAAAAACAAAAAGCTCGTGCTGACATCACGCAAGCGCAGACGCAAGAAATGCAAGTGCAGGCCGACGTGATGGTCTGTGCAGCGCATGTCTCAATGTGGCTGCATGAGCGTGTCGACTCATTGGACATGTCCATTCTTGTGCCGCGTCATCCAGGATCGGAACCATGAAATCATTGAAGCGGTCCACGTGTCCAGATGCCTCATCGAAGAGCTGAGCTGGAGATGGACTCGTTTGGTACCAGCAAAAGACTAAACAAGGGTAACAGCAAGAGTGCAAAGCCCGAAGCAACGTTGCATCTTGTCGAGCGTTTTCGGTCCCACGAATAAATACATGGCCTAATCTGCTCCCTCAAGCCTTCAGGACGGAATGTTGCATTATGCACGTGTCCTGCCAACGAATGAGCTGGTACGAGTACAAGGGAGTACAAGAAACTTCCAGCACGATCCGGCTGTGACGTCCTCAATTTCGAGGAGGTGCTCCGAAATGACGAAGAACTGCCTCCACCTTAACTGCGGAAAATGATGCGCATCACTTTCTTTCAGCCCAATCCTCGCAGCCCGACTTTGGCATGCACCCACACACAAACATAAAGGTCTTTCTATATCTTTCTGTGGCCATCCATTGCAGGTACTGCATGTGCACACTCAGTCCCACCACATTGGGCGGCCTGGTGCTTGCGCGGCCAATGCGCGGAAGCTTCCGGTCAGGACGGCTCAGTGCCCGCCGGCGTTGAGCCCGCTGCAAGCCTTCATCTTGGGGCGGCAGCTGGACTTGACGCAGTGCGTGCAGGCTGGAGACTTGTCATTGGTGATGCCTGCGCTTTGCGTGGGATGCGCTTCGCCCACTTCGTGAAGCTTTATGCTTTATTGTGCGCGAATTAAAGCGATGCTGCAACGAGATGTTGGACGTAACCTTACGTTAAAACATGGCAAAACATAAAACAACTCCATCAAAGGCCGAGGTGCACTGGTTCATGCAGTGGTCCCTCGAGCAGCCCACCAGCTGGGCCATGCAGCCCGCGCAGCCGCTCGAGTAGCCCTTCTTCTGCATGCAATCCTCCCCGGATCAACAATCTAAAGCGGCCACCCAACGATTTCTTGGAAATCACAATGCCCGAATCCCATGACCATGCAATACCATGCACATGCCCCAGAACCTGAATTCCACAGAGCCTTCGCAGCAGGCAGTCCTTGGTGCATGGGTAGCCGGCGGCGCAGGAGCGGCCGCAGTGGTTGAGGGACGCATCGAAGCTCTTCCTTCCACCGTGCTTCCACACCTTCATGTCATTGGAATTCGTGCAGCCGCCGCCCTCCAGCTCGGCCTCCTCTTCAACGTACACGGCTTCCTCTTCGTCTTCCTGATCGTCAGAGGCATCCTCCAAAGCCTCAAGGTAGTCGACCTTCATGCCGCGCAGCTGGTGGAGCTCCAGGCTGCAGTCTTCCCCCACGGCGCACGCGTCATCCGATGCCAAAGCGGCGTCCATGTCCTGCCCGAAGGCACACGCGAAGCTCAGGAGCACGAAGAAAGCTCGGAGGGCCATGGCTGGCAAGCAGGGTTAACCCAAAACGCTTTTGGAATCTTGTGGAGCTTGAGAGCAAGGTAAGGCTTCGCAGGAAAGGGATCTTTCATCAGAAGCAAGCTTGCGCAGAATAGCAACTACAGGGACTACGAGTACAACGGCTTGGCAGGAGCGCGCAGAAGGAAACTGCCCACCACGAAACAACCAATTCGCCTGCAATGTACCTTTCTTGGTCATGTTGCGGATACATCGGATACATGCGTTCCAGGACGGTCCCTGGGAGCTGCACTCTCCGAAGGCGACGCTGAAGAACCGGACCCGCCACATTGGGCGGCCTGGTGCTTGCGCGGCCAATGCGCGGGAGCTTCCGGTCAGGACGGCTCAGTGCCCGCCGGCGTTGAGCCCGCTGCAAGCCTTCATCTTGGGGCGGCAGCTGGACTTGACGCAGTGCGTGCAGGCTGGAGACTTGTCATTGGTGATGCCTGCGCTCTGCGTGGGATGCGCTTCGCCCACTTCGTGAAGCTTTATGCTTTATTGTGCGCGAATTAAAGCGGTGCTGCAACGAGATGTTGGACGTAACCTTACGTTAAAACATGGCAAAACATAAAACAACTCCATCAAAGGCCGAGGTGCACTGGTTCATGCAGTGGTCCCTCGAGCAGCCCACCAGCTGGGCCATGCAGCCCGCGCAGCCGCTCGAGTAGCCCTTCTTCTGCATGCAATCCTCCGCGGATCAACAAGCTAAAGCGGCCACCCAACGATTTCTTGGAAATCACAATGCCCGAATCCCATGACCATGCAATACCATGCACATGCCCCAGAACCTGAATTCCACAGAGCCTTCGCAGCAGGCAGTCCTTGGTGCATGGGTAGCCGGCGGCGCAGGAGCGGCCGCAGTGGTTGAGGGACGCATCGAAGCTCTTCCTTCCACCGTGCTTCCACACCTTCATGTCATTGGAATTCGTGCAGCCGCCGCCCTCCAGCTCGGCCTCCTCTTCAACGTACACGGCTTCCTCTTCATCTTCCTGATCGTCAGAGGCATCCTCCAAAGCCTCAAGGTAGTCGACCTTCATGCCGCGCAGCTGGTGGAGCTCCAGGCTGCAGTCTTCCCCCACGGCGCACGCGTCATCCGACGCCAAAGCGGCGTCCATGTCCTGCCCGAAGGCACTCGCGAAGCTCAGGAGCACGAAGAAAGCTCGGAGGGCCATGGCTGGCAAGCAGGGTTAACCCAAAACGCTTTTGGAATCTTGTGGAGCTTGAGAGCAAGGTAAGGCTTCGCAGGAAAGGGATCTTTCATCAGAAGCAAGCTTGCGCAGAATAGCAACTACAGGGACTACGAGTACAACGGCTTGGCAGGAGCGCGCAGAAGGAAACTGCCCACCACGAAACAACCAATTCGCCTGCAATGTACCTTTCTTGGTCATGTTGCGGATACATCGGATACATGCGTTCCAGGACGGTCCCTGGGAGCTGCACTCTCCGAAGGCGACGCTGAAGAACCGGACCCGCCACATTGGGCGGCCTGGTGCTTGCGCGGCCAATGCGCGGGAGCTTCCGGTCAGGACGGCTCAGTGCCCGCCGGCGTTGAGCCCGCTGCAAGCCTTCATCTTGGGGCGGCAGCTGGACTTGACGCAGTGCGTGCAGGCTGGAGACTTGTCATTGGTGATGCCTGCGCTCTGCGTGGGATGCGCTTCGCCCACTTCGTGAAGCTTTATGCTTTATTGTGCGCGAATTAAAGCGGTGCTGCAACGAGATGTTGGACGTAACCTTACGTTAAAACATGGCAAAACATAAAACAACTCCATCAAAGGCCGAGGTGCACTGGTTCATGCAGTGGTCCCTCGAGCAGCCCACCAGCTGGGCCATGCAGCCCGCGCAGCCGCTCGAGTAGCCCTTCTTCTGCATGCAATCCTCCGCGGATCAACAATCTAAAGCGGCCACCCAACGATTTCTTGGAAATCACAATGCCCGAATCCCATGACCATGCAATACCATGCACATGCCCCAGAACCTGAATTCCACAGAGCCTTCGCAGCAGGCAGTCCTTGGTGCATGGGTAGCCGGCGGCGCAGGAGCGGCCGCAGTGGTTGAGGGACGCATCGAAGCTCTTCCTTCCACCGTGCTTCCACACCTTCATGTCGTTGGAATTCGTGCAGCCGCCGCCCTCCAGCTCGGCCTCCTCTTCAACGTACACGGCTTCCTCTTCATCTTCCTGATCGTCAGAGGCATCCTCCAAAGCCTCCAGGTAGTCGACCTTCATGCCGCGCAGCTGGTGGAGCTCCAGGCTGCAGTCTTCCCCCACGGCGCACGCGTCATCCGACGCCAAAGCGGCGTCCATATCCTGCCCGAAGGCACACGCGAAGCTCAGGAGCACGAAGAAAGCTCGGAGGGCCATGGCTGGCAAGCAGGGTTAACCCAAAACGCTTTTGGAATCTTGTGGAGCTTGAGAGCAAGGTAAGGCTTAGCAGGAAAGGGATCTTTCATCAGAAGCAAGCTTGCGCAGAATAGCAACTACAGGGACTCGGGAAAGTCCAGTTTATTGGGGGAGACGTGAAACCCCAATGAACGCAGAGGATTCAGGCAGTTGACGAAGTCGAATGCGGGATCCCTTGCCCCCAATGAACGCATGGATTTTACTGCTACGAAGAGCAGCTAAAATCAGTACGCAAGTCGAAATCGCCAAGGAACGGTTGGGCTCAACATGCCTGAAAACATCATCCAACATGGTTGCTGAAGGACCTCCGCCTGAAAGAAATGCAAGCAAAAGCATGGAGTCAAGTCTACCAAAACTTTACGAGTAGGCCGTTTAGGTCGCGTGTCAGGAGGAACACTTACAATGGCTCCTGCCGCGTGTCATGGGCAGCACATGGGTTGAATCCAAGAGTATTTTGCCTCTGCGAACGATACCATGGACGATACCCCGCAGTGATTCGCCTTACCGCAAGAAAAAAGTCGGCTTTCCATGTTGCGTGTACATAGACTACGAGTACAACGGCTTGGCAGGAGCGCGCAGAAGGAAACTGCCCACCACGAAACAACCAATTCGCAATTTACCTTTCTTGGTCATGTTGCGGATACATCGGATACATGCGTTCCAGGACGGTCCCTGGGAGCTGCACTCTCCGAAGGCGACGCTGAAGAACCGGACCCGCCACATTGGGCAGCCTGGTGCTTGCGCGGCCAATGCGCGGGAGCTTCCGGTCAGGACGGCTCAGTGCCCGCCGGCGTTGAGCCCGCTGCAAGCCTTCATCTTGGGGCGGCAGCTGGACTTGACGCAGTGCGTGCAGGCTGGAGACTTGTCATTGGTGATGCCTGCGCTCTGCGTGGGATGCGCTTCGCTCACTTCGTGAAGCTTTATGCTTTATTGTTCCCGAATTAAAGCGGTGCTGCAACGAGATGTTGGACGTAACCTTACGTTAAAACATGGCAAAACATAAAACAACTCCATCAAAGGCCGAGGTGCACTGGTTCATGCAGTGGTCCCTCGAGCAGCCCACCAGCTGGGCCATGCAGCCCGCGCAGCCGCTCGAGTAGCCCTTCTTCTGCATGCAATCCTCCGCGGATCAACAAGCTAAAGCGGCCACCCAACGATTTCTTGGAAATCACAATGCCCGAATCCCATGACCAATAATACCATGCACATGCCCCAGAACCTGAATTCCACAGAGCCTTCGCAGCAGGCAGTCCTTGGTGCATGGGTAGCCGGCGGCGCAGGAGCGGCCGCAGTGGTTGAGGGACGCATCGAAGCTCTTCCTTCCACCGTGCTTCCACACCTTCATGTCATTGGAATTCGTGCAGCCGCCGCCCTCCAGCTCGGCCTCCTCTTCAACGTACACGGCTTCCTCTTCATCTTCCTGATCGTCAGAGGCATCCTCCAAAGCCTCCAGGTAGTCGACCTTCATGCCGCGCAGCTGGTGGAGCTCCAGGCTGCAGTCTTCCCCCACGGCGCACGCGTCATCCGACGCCAAAGCGGCGTCCATGTCCTGCCCGAAGGCACTCGCGAAGCTCAGGAGCACGAAGAAAGCTCGGAGGGCCATGGCTGGCAAGCAGGGTTAACCCAAAACGCTTTTGGAATCTTGTGGAGCTTGAGAGCAAGGTAAGGCTTAGCAGGAAAGGGATCTTTCATCAGAAGCAAGCTTGCGCAGAATAGGAACTACAGGGACTCGGGAAATTCCAGTTTATTGAAGTTTATTGGGGGAGACGTGAAACCCCAATGAACGCAGAGGATTCAGGCAGTTGACGAAGTCGAATGCGGGATCCCTTGCCCCCAATGAACGCATGGATTTTACTGCTACGAAGAGCAGCTAAAATCAGTACGCAAGTCGAAATCGCCAAAGAACGGTTGGGCTCAACATGCCTGAAAACATCATCCAACATGGTTGCTGAAGGACCTCCGCCTGAAAGAAATGCAAGCAAAAGCATGGAGTCAAGTCTACCAAAACTTTACGAGTGGGCCGTTTAGGTCGCGTGTCAGGAGGAACACTTACAATGGCTCCTGCCGCGTGTCATGGGCAGCACATGGGTTGAATCCAAGAGTATTTTGCCTCTGCGAACGATACCATGGACGATACCCCTCTCAAAAAGCTTCCCCGCAGTGATTCGCCTTACCACAAGAAAAAAGTCGGCTTTCCATGTTGCGTGTACATAGACTACAAGTACAACGGCTTGGCAGGAGCGCGCAGAAGGAAACTGCCCACCACGAAACAACCAATTCGCCTGCAATGTACCTTTCTTGGTCATGTTGCGGATACATCGGATACATGCGTTCCAGGACGGTCCCTGGGAGCTGCACTCTCCGAAGGCGACGCTGAAGAACCGGACCCGCCACATTGGGCAGCCTGGTGCTTGCGCGGCCAATGCGCGGGAGCTTCCGGTCAGGACGGCTCAGTGCCCGCCGGCGTTGAGCCCGCTGCAAGCCTTCATCTTGGGGCGGCAGCTGGACTTGACGCAGTGCGTGCAGGCTGGAGACTTGTCATTGGTGATGCCTGCGCTTTGCGTGGGATGCGCTTCGCCCACTTCGTGAAGCTTTATGCTTTATTGTGCGCGAATTAAAGCGGTGCTGCAACGAGATGTTGGACGTAACCTTACGTTAAAACATGGCAAAACATAAAACAACTCCATCAAAGGCCGAGGTGCACTGGTTCATGCAGTGGTCCCTCGAGCAGCCCACCAGCTGGGCCATGCAGCCCGCGCAGCCGCTCGAGTAGCCCTTCTTCTGCATGCAATCCTCCGCGGATCAACAATCTAAAGCGGCCACCCAACGATTTCTTGGAAATCACAATGCCCGAATCCCATGACCATGCAATACCATGCACATGCCCCAGAACCTGAATTCCACAGAGCCTTCGCAGCAGGCAGTCCTTGGTGCATGGGTAGCCGGCGGCGCAGGAGCGGCCGCAGTGGTTGAGGGACGCATCGAAGCTCTTCCTTCCACCGTGCTTCCACACCTTCATGTCATTGGAATTCGTGCAGCCGCCGCCCTCCAGCTCGGCCTCCTCTTCAACGTACACGGCTTCCTCTTCATCTTCCTGATCGTCAGAGGCATCCTCCAAAGCCTCAAGGTAGTCGACCTTCATGCCGCGCAGCTGGTGGAGCTCCAGGCTGCAGTCTTCCCCCACGGCGCACGCGTCATCCGATGCCAAAGCGGCGTCCATGTCCTGCCCGAAGGCACACGCGAAGCTCAGGAGCACGAAGAAAGCTCGAAGGGCCATGGCTGGCAATGGCTGGCAAGCAGGGTGGACCAACAAAACGCTTTTGCCGCTTGAGAGCAAGGCTCTTAAAGGATCGGGATTTGCTTCGCTCGGGTTTCCGCTGCATCCACTGCTCGCGCCATCCTTGTCGCGAGATCACAAGACGTACAATGATGAAGCAGCCTGCCCCAGATCCCCAAATTCTGGCAAGCATCTAGGTTTCATATGTAAGACTGCGCACGGCATAACAACGACTTTTACGACGACTAAGGTCGCGGACAACAACTGTCCATCTCCAGGTCTGCAGTAGAGCGTTCTGATCATATTGCAGCTGAGCTGTGCTTCCAGAACGTTATGGTCCTGTTGCAAGCTCTAGAATTAAAACCGCGGAGCCAGACCCGCCACATTGGGCGGCCTGGTGCTTGTGCAGGCGTTGCGGTCAGCTCGGCCTCCTCAGTGCCCGCCGGCGTTGAGCCCGCTGCAAGCCTTCATCTTGGGGCGGCAGCTGGACTTGACGCAGTGCGTGCAGGCGGGAGACTTGTCATTGGTGATGCCTGCGCTCTGCGTGGGATGCGCTTCGCTCACTTCGTGAAGCTTTATGCTTTATTGTGCGCGAATTAACGCGGTGCTGCAACGAGATGTTGGACGCAACCTTACGTTAAAACATGGCAAAACATAAAACAACTCCATCAAAGGCCGAGGTGCACTGGTTCATGCAGTGGTCCCTCGAGCAGCCCACCAGCTGGGCCATGCAGCCCGCGCAGCCGCTCGAGTAGCCCTTCTTCTGCATGCAATCCTCCGCGGATCAACAATCTAAAGCGGCCACCCAACGATTTCTTGGAAATCACAATGCCCGAATCCCATGACCATGCAATACCATGCACATGCCCCAGAACCTGAATTCCACAGAGCCTTCGCAGCAGGCAGTCCTTGGTGCATGGGTAGCCGGCGGCGCAGGAGCGGCCGCAGTGGTTGAGGGACGCATCGAAGCTCTTCCTTCCACCGTGCTTCCACACCTTCATGTCATTGGAATTCGTGCAGCCGCCGCCCTCCAGCTCGGCCTCCTCTTCAACGTACACGGCTTCCTCTTCATCTTCCTGATCGTCAGAGGCATCCTCCAAAGCCTCAAGGTAGTCGACCTTCATGCCGCGCAGCTGGTGGAGCTCCAGGCTGCAGTCTTCCCCCACGGCGCACGCGTCATCCGATGCCAAAGCGGCGTCCATGTCCTGCCCGAAGGCACACGCGAAGCTCAGGAGCACGAAGAAAGCTCGAAGGGCCATGGCTGGCAATGGCTGGCGAAGATGCTGGAAGGGCAAATTTGACTTGAGCAGCTTGCCTACAAATCACTTTCTAATGGTGTTTAAAAGGCAATATTCTGTCTGTAAATAGAGACCTCAAACAATCGTGAAACTGTTAGGTGCTTTCAGCGCACATGGAATTGAAGGCCCACCGACACAGTCGAGCTTTCTGCTGAATGCTCAGCTGGCTGCGCATGGACAAGATTGTTCTTGACGGCACACCTGGACATGCGGCTGCCTTATCTGTGTCTTAGCGGAAATAGGGCAGAGATCCCACCCTGGCGGCCCGTAGGTGAAGAAGCCCGCGACGCCACCTCAGCCACGCAGCTTTAATCGAACAGGGCCCTGGACCAAAGGAGGGGCACACGCGGGAAGGCGCATGCCGTTGCAGCGTGCAAGTGCTGTCACCCGCCAGGCTCAAGGCGCTATAACAAACAACTCCGCTGCGAACGAGCCATCCGGAAAAAACCATGCATGTTACATTGGTCAGTGGGCGCAGTGAAAAACATAAACATGGGGATCGGGGAGGTGGGAAGGTGGGGCGGGTGGGCGGGTGGGAGCGGGGCGACGGGGGAGGCTGATGCTGCCCTGTTGCCATAGATGTCAGAGCCAGGTCTGTAGAAGAATCGCCTCACTTGCAAAGCATGAACGCGGTGTGTGGGACGAGTGCACCTGTAGATGATTCAAGCTGATAGGGTTTTGGGCAGAAAGGCCTCTTGCATAACTCGAGGACCTCTTTCTGGTTCAGGGCGAAGCGCTCGCCCCCGTCATTCGAGACCTTGCTAGATTGTGTATCCTGCTCCCCTTTCCATTTGTCATTTCCTAACGGCTAGCCACCCCTCTCGTCACTAGCCACAACCACTGTATGTAGAGCATATCGCAATCCAGCTTTGCCATCTGCTTCTCCAGCTTCGTGGTTTCATTCCTGGGGCAGCTCTGGTAAGAATCCAGCCGTGCCTTTCGCAGGCGCCGTTGCACCTGTGAGTTCACAGTGCCAAAGTAGGATCAGGAAAAGCTTGCAGGCAAGGAGTCTTTCGCGCACAAGCCTGACAAGCCTGACTAGCCTGACTAATCTACTAAGTGACCGACCGGGCTTCGAAGCCTTTCAGCAACTTGAGATGTCCAGTCAGGCTTGACCAGAAGAGGGTTCTGAGCAGGTGGCAGTGCCATTCACTTGCGGAGATCCCACACCTTGCTGCAGCACACGAAAACAGCAGACACTCGTCTAACCAAGGCCTGAGGGGGTGTGCAGACCCCCACGCGCCTCACTACATATGTACATGCATACATACATATATGTATGTATATATTATATTCATTTCTATATATATATACAGAGATTTAGATTTAGATTTAAAAATATATTAATATTTATATTTATATTTATATCCACATTTATATCTATATCTTACTTTTATGTTTATGTTTATAATTTAGATTTTCAATTATATTCATATTCATGCATATTCATGTTCCTGTTGAAACTGATATTTATATTCATATATAGACATATATACATATACATATACATATACATATACATATATATATATATATATATTTGTATTTATATCTATATCTACATTTACATTTTTTATATATAAGCATTTGTCTATTCACAAGGCGTGTATATAGCATTTTCTATACACACACACACACCAAAAGCAATGCCCAGCTGCACAAGACAAGACCAAACAAGAAGACTTCACTGTTGCGTGCACTAGATTAGAGACTGCCCTATTGCAAGCAACAGCAACCCGCGACCGTCGCAACCCCTCCGCCCACCCACCCCCGCAAGGCTGCAAGGCTGCAGAAACTAAGAAAGCTCAGCGCAGCACCTGGCTTCTGCGCCTGTAGCCGAATCTGGCATGACAACAGCGGTGCGCTGGGTGCTGGGATCCCCGGCTTTGGCTGGTGCAGATGCCGAACCTGCGTCTAGCTGAGTCTGGCCGACAAGCGAGCTGAGCGAGATCGAGAGACATGCAGCTCTCATACTGACTCGCTAATCTGAGACACATGCTGGATCTGCTTTTCGCCTTACAGGCTTCTTGTCCAAAGACAGTCATGACACAGTATGACACAGTCACCCCAGAATGTGCAGCATGGTGCTCACTCCAGACCACGAAGCGCGGACAAGAACGGAGGCAGAAAGCCAAGGCCAGCACGAAAAGGGTGTAGTATCTAATGCTAGTGGAGAGGAAGTCATCGTTCATCTTCTTACCACTTCTTCCTCTGAAGCGAAAGAGGCGCGCACTCTAACAAATGGAACAAAAGGGCCCCTTTGAGGGGCAGATTCAGCCTGGGGCGCGCCGCGCCAGCTGTTTCAGGTGCCCACCAAGAATTCTGTGAAGATGCAACGCCGTGGTGTCGACACTACGTGGATTCTTACGAGATCATGTTCCACACTGCAAAGTCTGCACATCGCGCCCTATGGGGGCCGACTCGTGATCGCAGTCATGCGTGCCACTTCAGTTGAGCCGGGGTCTGCAGTGAGCATGCCGCTACGATGTTTCCCAACTGCTGGAGCTTTCCCAAGTGCTACCACTCCGAAGTGTCTGACTCCAGGGATTCTCCGAACTCTGGGTTGCATGAGGCAGGGGACGATCCCAAGTTTGACGATAGTGCGCCCAAAGTATTCTGCATCCCAAGCAGTCTCCTTCTTACTATCAAGCCATGCGCCCTTACTGCCAGCTAAAGAACTCGTGGGCGACTCTTCGTCCAGAATTTCGGCCACCCCTCCAACTGTTGCTCTGACTCTCCACCCAAGTCATTTTCTCCCTCCGATTGCAATTGCTGCCTGACCTCAGAACCTTTCGACTCAAAGCCCCCCAAGCTCCCCAAAACCAGTACCATGTTTGCTGCTCACCGTCGTGGCTATCGCCCCCAACGAGCCGTCGCGCCAATGGACTTCTGACAAGGTTTAACGGTTTAACATATGCAACTGTCTCGTTGTAGCGGCTGGAACGATATCCTCCACCTGCGCATCCACCACTGACCAAAACGATGACTCATGGCCCAGCCCCCACCCCCTCCCTCCTCCCTGTCGTGCTGCCTGCAAGACCACGCTGCCGTCGCTTTGCTTCTTTTTTGCGCCGCATCAGGAGACCGGCACCGGCTGCACTGCAAGCACATTGACATACTTGAGGAGTCATGCTTTGTCAGCAAGTTCATCTCTACTTCTACTCTCCACCTTCTCAGCCTCTCAGGCCGGAGATGCGGACTGGGCTGACCTTGACCTTAAGGTGTCAAAGTGATCGAGAGCTTAGTTCAGGCTTGCAGAGGCTTACAATTGCAGGTCGCTGGGTTTGCGGCCTTGGCCGTGGGCGTGCTGCGACCAGATCGGCCAGCAGCTGCTGCCGCGGCTGCAGCCGCTGTGACGCCCACCTCCACCCAACGAGAAAACACACATCCTCCCCAGCATTCCAGCTATTTCCAGCTGCTCACATCACTTCCAAAAGAATGCTCACAAGGCTGCGGCTGAGTTCATGGGCACCTGAGGCGGTGCAGCCTGAGAGCTTGTCATTTGATATGTCATTTCAAATTTTCCGTTTGACATGTTACTTTGGCATCGCATGTGCAAGGAGACTTCAACGCTGAATTGCAGTATGAGAGCTTTAGGCACAGAGCGTGCTGAGATTCCGGCTGCGCTAAGGGGTTCGCGAGAGACAGCGATCCTGCCGAACAGAGTCTTCAACAGAATGGCCACAGCGCCATGGAAATCCCATGAGAGCCCCGATGCCGAACGCACAAAATCCATCTCCTGTCCATGGCACTGATGTAGCCTCCTGCGTTGGCATATGCCACTCGAGCCTCCACAACAGTCTCAATCAGTCTCACAAAGCTAGCATAAGGAACCACGGAGCCGCAGCCTGGGCGAAAGCTGGGACTGGACTAGCTGCTGCCTGGGAACCGCTGCACATCGTATCTTGAGTGCTCGACGCGTTCGAACTCCATTTGGGGTTCCGCTTTGCCGAAATTCCACCCTTGCACGCTTTCCCCGGCCCGAGCTTTTTCAGCTCATTTCCATGTTGAATGGGCGTTTCCTTTGGGAACCCGAAATAAACCCTGGACCCGGGGGTACGGTTCGCCCTCGCGCCCCGCAAGCAAAGTTGACAGTCCGAAGCAGATGCCGAAGCTTGGTGCGCCGCCCCTCTCGCCTGCGTTCTGGTCTGAATCCTGCGAAATCATTGGTACGTCCGGTGTCACGTTCTTCCTCTCACGAGTGGTTTGGCCGAGCCGTGCAGAATGCAAGATGCCGACCAACCTCAGCTGTGTCGTGCGAGGAGTCACCGGATTGCTGCCTCACAAAGGACGTGTAAGTCATGTCCTCACAAAGTTGAAACATTTGAGAAAAGTTGTCAAACTTTTGTCAAACCCTCCGTGTCGAGTCTGACGCCTGGCTGGGAGTTCCCAATGCAAGGGTTGGACGGTGGGGGAGCAGGTGCGACCTCGGTTCGGTGACGCTGCCGACGGCCAGACGAGACCCGCAATACCGACATCGACTGAGCCAAACTAGCCTACTGTACCCCAAATTCATAACATGCCACCACCGTGCACTTCCAACATGCGTTGCTCTCCATGATTTAATTTTCTGTAAAGTAAGGCAAGTAAGGCTAAGTGAGGACTTTGAAGGATCAGTTGGCTGAGCCTGCAGCTGTGCCAGAAACGAATTGTAGAGTTGGTACAGGACCGAAGGGTGCGCCTGCAACCTGTGAAGAGTTGGGATGTGGGCTCGGCCTTGCTTGGCAAACTGTGGGCTTCTGTGAACGATATCCGATATATTCCGATATCATTGTATCGCTGTGCAGTCACACTGTTCTAGCACCTGCCGCACGGCAGGGCCAGGGCCGGCAGGTCGCCGAGGCGTCACCTACCATGTGACGTGGCCCTTCGCTGTCGGACTTTGCCTCTATGATCTTTGAGTGTGCTCACCTCTTGGCGATACTGTGAGACCTCGCGCATCAACTGGGCCTGGCTCTCCTGACAGTTTTTGCTGCAGAGATCCATTTGGCAAAACCAGTCTCCATGTCAGAGTCTGCCTCGCTGAGTTGTGCTCGCTGCTCGCTCACACGCCGCCCATACTCGAGAACCTCCAACTGCTTCCTGAAAGCGAATGAGGAGCACAGAAGCAAGAACAAGATTCAAACAAATGCGACCAACATGTTCGGAGATTCTGTGGATTCCGTTCGCGCCGTGCATGTGACGTATCTGCAAAGCTCTACTGGTTGGCAGACTGGCTCACACGATCTCACACGTAATCTAATGCATTGGGGGACAAAGGTGACGCAGCTTGAGTGCTAAGGTCCACTGTCCGCCCTTTTTACGGGTACGAAAAGCAATGCCAGGATAGGCTAGGCCTGAGGTTGGCATTCTCTTGTCGGAGATGCAGATCGTCCTGCGCTGATCATCGGCCAACAAAGCGTGCAAACTTCGGGCCAAAACTCTGAGCCAGGAACCCGTGCACTGTCCAAGGACGGCGCCTGTTTCACCCGGCTTCAAAGTTTTACAACCTCTACAAAGATATGCAACATACATCCACATACCACCATATGGCAAACTCTACACCCATGCCCAAGCCTCCCGGGACTCCATGGCTTCGCCCAGCGCTGTGACGGCCCTGAGCGTCACAGCGTCGCAAGATAGCTCGCAACAGAGGCGAAAGGGCTGGGGAAAGAAAAGCTCGTGAAACCGAGAGCGGAGCTCACGAGTTCGCTCGTAGCGGAGCTCTGCTTCTTCTAGTTGGCGATACACATCCTGATTTAACAGATCCGAATATTACGTCCTCTCGTCCGCTCAGTCGCCTTGGGTCAGTCCTCGATGGCTTCACACGTAATGCGTGAGCCCGGGAGGTGAACAAGAAGTTGCTCCTTGCACAACCACATCATGATAGTGCAAGTCAATGAAGTGATACTGTCAGTCACTGTCAGTGTTGTCATGGCAGTCATGGGGAGCGCAATCGAGCACTTCTGGGTGCAGAGCCTGATCTGCCAGTCTGCTGACGTGATCCGTCACTGGCACCTTGGCACCCCATCTCTCGAGCTTGACATCCGGACCTATTGTTGGCCGCCCCTTCATTTGGTGCACCAGGCGGTACAAGTCGACGGTCTGCTTGAAGCTGGCCTCATCCGATTGCAAAAAAACTTGGCCGAAAATCCTCAAGCCCCTTCGGTGTATGAATCTTTGAAAAAAGGAGGTTCATGAAAAGGTGTGGTGCTCCGCGCGTGGGGCCTCCGACCAGTCCTCGAGCTTCATGGCTTCTCGAAACTTGGCGACGACCTGTGGTTTTTAACCCGCTCTTCAGGTCTCCAATTGGTCTCCACATCCCGCAGAGCAGTGAGTAGATGCCCTGGCCTATTGGCAAGTAGAAAAACAGAGGAGGAAACATCATTCAGCAGATTTTGCAGACTTCTTCAAACGAAAGTCTTAGATTTGTTCTTGGACCAGTTTTTATGTGTAGCCGACATCAAAAGAGAGCGTTCGCCCGGCATTTCTACAGCAATAAATTTCCAGTACCATGCATTGAGATCTGCATCGTCGGTGAACGCCTCGGCGCTCAGCTGGGGGGAAAAAAGAAAAGGAGATACGCTAATATCTTTAATTCTTTAATGATTCTGTCTCTTGCGGCCCGCAGGAATATTCCTGAAAACAATCACAAACAAATCTCCTCAGCAGACATTTGCTGGGGGCAGCTGCGAGAACGGTGCCTGATCCATGGTTCCCAGCGCATCCGCCGACCCCGGCTTACGGTAACTGTCACCGCCCTCGCCGCCCCCACTGCCCTCCCGATCCCCCACCCCCGCAACTAGCCCCATTCTTTACACATGCTGACGGACGTTGCAGATTTTGAAAATGCCCCTCACCTTGGCTCAGGATCTGGAACGGGGCACTCGAGGGAGTTTCGGGGGTCGGGCACTCCAGATTTTCTCTGGATATTCTCTGCGATTGGGCAGTCCAGGGGTTCTCTGCACATACTCTCGGGTTGGGCACTCCAGGGATTCTTTCAAGATGCTCTGGGGTTGCGCTCCAGGGATTCTTGGGGGATGCTCCGGAATTGGGCACTCCATCTCTGGGGACACTTCGGGGTTGGGGATTTGGGAGATGGGGACTCCCCACACCGAAGGTGGGGAATGAAATATATCTGATCTATATGTATTCATGTATACTTATTTGTTTCCAGCCTTTGTGCGAGGGAGCACCTAACCGTGCCTGATAGAAACATATACCTATTATAATATTCAAATACGTATAGCTATCTATATACATGTAGACTTCTAATTTACATTAATTTACGTTTCAGCCCCCGTTCTAGCTTTAGATCACCTGGTTTGAGCAGAGCCCCTTGTTAATTTTTGAGCGGCAATCATGCAGCCTCCGCGGCATTGCACTGACCATCCAGCGTCATTGCCGCAATACCTCTGATTACGTTTGACTGCTCGGATGGGGTGTGAGCCTTGGATTGGCTAGTACGAGGTGCAATCTCTCGCTGCTTCGGGGCTCAACGAATTTGCAGGAAGCAAGGGCTGAGTACGAGAGTTCAGGTGCTTCATACATCAGGCAGCGAAGGCAACACGAAGCATGGCACAAAATGCGAACGCAACACTCTTGGCCAGCAACCCCAGAGGACATTCACCATGTTTCCTTCTCCTCGGCATCTGAAGGGGCAACTTGAGCTCAAAATCAGAATCAACGGGCCGTGCCGCCTTTTAACAGGCTCTGCACGGTTCACATGACCATGAGAAGAACCCACAAAATGTCGTGACTGGTGCTTCCTGCATCCCAGAGTCGAAGGAGCTGGGCTCGTCTTAGGGGTCTGTCATGTGGATTCTTCGACGGCTTCGAGGCCACGTTTTCACACAGGGCGTCTTGGTGTCTGGAGATGCTTTGTTTGGGAGGGCTTCTTGGATGGGGCAATGCGGGAAGGGGCTTACGTAGGACCGCAAGTGTGGGACATTAACGGACATCAGGGACATGTGGGTGACCCATCTGGTGACCCCAAGAATGTTCATGAACTGTTCATGTCATGTTCGCATGCCTTTGTTGACTGGCTGGGAAGTCAAGTTCTTCTCTGGCAGAGTGAATGCTCTTGCAACCAGCGGGTCAGTAGGCAGAGCCTCGTCTCCAGAGAAGTCTGCGCACCCTGAAAGAAGATGAAAGAAGGACCTTCCTTTTCTCCATAAATGCGCGGGACCCGTATCGGGCAGTCCCAGTGCCTCAAGCACAAGGTCGAGGCACCTAAAGCTCCTGTTTCTGATGGGGGAGCTTCCCATCACACATGGTAAACATCTGGAAATCTGGAAAGCCCCTGGAGGCTGCGCTGAGAGGCGAAGCGACTCTCCATCACCCTACCTGGCGCGACATGAGCCGACTAAGAGTCCCAGTGCCTTCAGATTGTTGTAGCCGAAACGGCCCAGACCCCGAAACCACTTGAGTACATGACTTGTCATGTCGGAGGCATTCGTTCTCTTTCTGCGAATTATCAGCTCAGCAGCTGGGATTCTACAAGCCCAATCCGGGGTCGCAAAATCCCCTCTCAGATGACTGCTGAGTTCTAGCGGCTAGCCCGCTGAACGGTTTGGATGGTTTGGTTTCCTTGGGCTCCTGGCTCATCTCAGCGCGCCCTCCGCCAACTCTTCCGCGATCTTCCGCGAGGTGTCGAGGGCTGGCGGATCACTGCACCTTTCCGTATCTAATCCAAAAATAGTGCAGTCGTCATGACTCTACTCTACATTAAATTTAAATTGCGGTTCTTATTGTCGGGTCGCCCGGCTGTTAGTTAAACTTTTGGCAATCGATAGTCATGATTTCAACGCTTCGGGTGCTTTCCGAGGGGCGACCAAGGTCAGGCGCGGCAGAATGTTCATCGTCATCAGCTCCTGGATCATGAGCTTGCAGGCGTACCTGCAGAGGTTCTTTTATCCAAAACTTTTGGATGTGACTGAGGCGCATAAAACGAGGCGAAACTTGCCCAAGTGCGCACGGGAGGCAGACCTGAGACACTCTTGCAGCGTCCTCCACACCGAGCTAAGAGCATTCAAGTCAAGACAGAGGAAGCGGATAGAGCTTGTGGTTGTGGAGCACTACCCTTGCACTCGCACAATACGCCAACTCAGTCCTTGCAGAGCTTGCACTCGTACGTATCTTTACTCAACCGTGCGATCGCAAACAGACCACACCTGTGCTTCAATGATGGACGCTATCAGAGACAACGAGCATTGCAGACATCTCACGACTGCACAGTCTTCTTCAAGAAGAAGAGAAGCTAGGTGCTTTGCTTGTCGCACACATGCACTCTGTGTGCATCGGAGACGTCGAAAAGCCGTTCCTGCGGCGGATGCCACAGCTGCAGACAAACGTTAGCTTGAAGCTCTGTCCTTCAGGAATTTGGCTGCTCCATGCGAGATGATGCAATCGCGTTCCTGAGCACTGCAGGAAGTGACCACGGAGCACGGCATCTCGTTAAGACACCCAGCAAGTTCGAGAATGCTCCAGCACCTTTGGCAAGAGTCCATCTCTCCAAATCGCAGGCCGCCTTCTTTGGCACGGCCTGTGATTGGCTGGTGCTGCAGAGAAGACTTGCTGTCACGCCCGTATAATTTTGCCAGGCCTTCTGTTGGCTGTCTCACCAGGGTCTGCACCTGAAGGTGCCGGCGGCCAGTACTCGCAACCCGCTTATCCCCCCTTCTGCCCACGAAGAATTCCCCCTATGGCCAAAGTACTCAAAGAATGCTCTGGGGTGACGGAAGTCTTCTCTCAAGCAGCCGACTTGCGGGGGCCCTGGCCGGTCCACGGGATCTTGACTGGACTTTGTCACTCACCATGTGCTTCAGGCGCTGGTAATACCTCTTCACCGAACAGACTCAGAATTTCAGATGCTCCAAAGCTGTGCAAGGCTTCAGTTGAGGCTGAGGAGTTCTTTGCCTTAGGGCCTTCGGCCCAGCACTTTGAAAAACCTTCTAGAAAGCACACGCAGATCAACATCGCTACGATGCGCAGCAATATCGCAGCAAAACTGCACAAACACAAGTGGGGGGGGAAGTACACAGGCCCCACGAAGATCTTGTTGGTGAGGGGGCGTCCAGTGTGTCCATTCCAAACCTTTTCGTTCCCAAAGCGCTGGTAGCCCATGTCATGTAGCCTCAGCTTGGGCGTTCCATTGCAGGTGTGGCACGGTGACTGAGCGTGACTGAGAAAGCGGCCTGCCCGAGATATCCTTCACGGTCACACGAGTGAAGGGCGTGGCCTCCAAGCATAGCTTTGCATAGCTTTGCATGGCTTCGCATGGCTTTTTGCTCAAGACTCGGATCTGCTTTGGTTATTGTTGAGGCGGTGACATCCCCCTGGCAGCCGACCAACGCACCAACCTGTGGCAACAGCAAGGTTGGCTGTCGCTTCGGGCCATTCAGCTGGAAAATTCAGCTGGAACAGAGCTGCTTGGCTTTCCATGCCAAGCAGATGTCAAGCACAAGTCGTTTAGAAGGCGTTCCATGGTAGACCCCTCGACCCTATCGATAACGACGGAGACGCCGGCAAGAGATGCACCTTGCCTTTCCGGTGAGCTGCTCGACCAAGTGGCCAATCGTCATCCGGGAAGGGATGGCATGTGGGTTCATGATCTGCCGCGTCATCAGTGATGAACATCTATGAACAACTCTCTGAGAGGGAAACTATCCTGAGGCTGTACTGCTCACAATCCCTCTAAACAAGTCTGTAGCACGATGTCAGGTGTGATCCCAAAGTGCGTGAAGGGCAAATCCTCCTGACGGTACATGATGCCCAACCTGGGCATGGGAGTCTGACAGAAGGACTCGAGCTTATGAAGATTGGGCGGGGTCGTGTGGTTTCTGGGGCTTCTGGCTCGTGGGGGACTGATTGGGCTGATTGGGCAGTTTCTTGTGGGTTTAGGGTTAACAGTAACAGGATTTTGGACCCATAGTATGTGAGGCCAGTGATAGCGCAAATGTCATGACAACCGTCACACCACAGGCTCTCTCTGCTCAGCCGATGCCTAGACCCAGCTGGGCATTCAATATGCGCCCCTCATACGGCCGATGCGGGGGATACGCGTTAGCATGAAGATTGTGCTGCACGGCAACGAACCATACCTGACGTGCAGTAAAGCTGCGTTCCTTTCTGGCCGTGCCGCGATGCAAACTTGTCCCCGACCTCCAATCTTCACTCAGCTGCTCTTGATTCACTCGGCAATTTACACCATTAAGCCAGCAGTTGATGTCAGTTGCACTGCACGCGATGCCTCCGGAATTTTCAGAGTTCTGAGGCGAACCTTCGTGAACTTGTACCTTAGCATCAATGGATGCATTCCTGACACGCAAGCAGCTTTGCGGAAGGGGTTCTAAAGTGTCGCAAAGGGTTTTAGAGTAAGGTACTTTTGGGGCGCCTTCTCAGAACCCGGCCAGACATGAACATCTATAAGGGGACACTATGGTGTCGAACAACCCTCCAATGCAGTCGTCGCTTCGACGCGTTCGCCGTGCTTCGCCACACAAGCCCAAGCTCCCGACCCATCCTTATTGATGCTGACCATCACCTGGTCCACGATACCACTTTCGGCCGTTCGGCAAAGGATGGAGCTGTCCTGGAACGAGCACTCCAAGGGGCGCGAGATTCGGGTTTGAGTTTTTGGGCCTGGGTTTGCAGTTGCATCATGCATGATCACAGCAGTACTACAGTGTCCTTTCTGTCAAACTTCTTCGGCCCCACCTCGTCCTCCCCTTGGTGGCCAAGTTTCGTGGGAGTGCCCTCGGCATCCCTCCGTCGAATGGACGCGTAAAGGGTATACACGGCGGCGGCTGGGTTGAGGTGCAGCCAAGAGTACGCATCATGTCAGGCGGAAGCATAGATGTGCGACCAATCAGCACGTCATCACCTAGGGCGAGTGGCATGTGGCACTGCTAGCGTGGCAGAAATGTGTGAAGTTTAAGAGCTCGCACCGTCATGTGTCTCAGCATGTGCCAGTGCATTGCGTCAATGTAAGAATATAAGAATCGGCTCAGACCACTCCACCTTAACAACCCAAACCCTTCATGCGGGCTTTGCTAAAACCATTGAGCCGACTCCAAAAACTAAGGCCATGGGCCATGGGTTTTTACGGCAACCCTTAGTTAGATCACCAGGCCAGGCACCCAGAATCCGGGTTGCAGGACGGGCAAGGCCATCAGTATCCAACTTGCTGTAGTCACCTGAATTCCCGCCACCGACGACATGTTATCTTAGATTTGAATACTTCATAGCTTGAATAGCGCTTGCAACTGGAGGCCGCAGCCGTTCTTGATGCCCAAACACCGAAGGTCCTGCGGTCGGCCAAACCTCGAGTCATCAGTAGCTATGCAGCCATGCCGCAGCTCATGTGCCCGAGTCCCTGCCAGCACAAGCCGAGAAACTGGTCGACAGGCTTCTTTCCTTCAAACTTCTCCTGCGCCCGGTTACAGTGCCCGAACATGTGACATCGGCGCTTATCTACAATGGAGTTCTGCGTCATGCGCATGGGATCACGGGCAACAGGTTCAGGTGACCTTGCTCGAGTCTTGCGCGGGCATAACCGCGCACACTGATGGTGCTTGCACACAACAAGCCTACGCAGTCTCTCAGTTCCTCTGCAGCGTAGCATCTGTACGAGACCGCTCTCATGAAACCGCGATCCACAGCAGATTGGCCTCAGTCAGGCCGGGGCGTTCGACTGCTGCGAATGTTGCTGCGAGTGGCATATAGCCCAAAGAAACAAACAGAAGCCCCCAAAAGCCTCAAAACTCAGACCGAGAGCTCCACATGCAAGCTGCAGAAAGAAGAGCAAAAAGATTGTGAAACGTTTCGAAACATCGTGGAACCTCGGTCCGTCTGCATCCCTGGGTCTCAAGCTCAACATCAAGGAGTCTTCCTGGTTGTAGCCTGCAGGGTCAAAGGCAACTTCCTCAAGTTGCGTTGCCAAAGTTCTGAGAATCTTCCAAGACGTAATTTCAGGGATCTCGTTTGCCTGTATAGCACATAATCATGACGATGGTGTTCACCTGGGCATAGCTGCAGCTAGTACAGCTGGGCTGGCCAAAGCACGGACCTGTCACTGGGCTCAGGACACCCGCTGGCATCTCCCGGAAGCGCAGGTAGTTCATGGACCGCGTTCCCACCTTGGAAGAGAGGAGCAAAATAGAGCAAAGGATAGCAAAGGTAGTGAAGGGCACCGCCAATCCCATGCAGCTTGAGGTCTTGGCAAACGGCTTCATCGGATAGCACATCACGCATGCAAACCTGGGTCGAGTCGAACTCTCGTCAGCAATGTACCAATAGGCTGGGGTTCATTGGCTGCAGGCGATGCTTTGCTGAGCGCTGGGCGTGTCCATTCTTGCATAGAAATTCGTGCCGAAGACGCCAATCGCCTGCTTGCCCATTGCGGATTGGAATACATTCCTGCCAGGCTTGGCCACACTTCACGGAGTGGGCTTCCAGAACTCTGAATGAATGCATTGGAATTTTGCGGCTCCATCCCGACCTGGGACTCATGTTGTGATCCGGGAATGGAATAATGGATGCCTCAAACAGAGTGGAGGAACTTCCAGAAAAGACTCAATGCCAACAAGCCTGCGCATGCCGGCGGCCAGATGTAAGCGCAAGAAACAAGAGAGCCGATTCAGCCCTCCAAGACAGGGGTCTAAACGACCGCTGCACTTGACACAGGCAGCGAAATCAAAGATAGAGAGTCGGTCTTGAGTGTAAAGCAAGATTGAAAGCTACAAATCGCAGCTCCGCCCTGTCGTTTCTCGGCAATCCGACTCAAGTCTTCGCATGTTCGCTCTCAAGACGAGTTTCACATAATTATTGTCGTTCAGAGATCTGCGTCTTCGGGTGAACCCTCCATCCCACAATGGCGACAACGCTTGTGTGATGCGTGTCGCAGGCGACAGAGTATACAAGTACTGTCACAGGGAGTTGCCTTGGGGTCTGGGACAGTGAATGTCCAAGTGCTTTCCGATCCAAAGCCCGCACGACCACGAGCTATATAGAACTCTATAGACTCTGCTAGTAGGCGCATCCGCAGCACACTCAAGTCTGTCGTTGCGCTCGCACGTGCCCTTACAAGTATGAGTCTTGCGGCATCCTCTAGGCACCTGGCACAGATGCCGAAGATCATGGCTGGATGAATCTCCGCATGGGTGTAGGTCCTTCAGATATATGCCGACATGCATGTGCTACAAAAAGGGCGCTTGGCAGCAGAGGCAGCATGTCGAGAACATGCCAGGAAGGCTTGCAGTAGGCCCTGGTCTTGACCTGAGTCGTCAACTCTCATTAGACCGCGAGCACTTCTTCTGACTCGGATGTTGGAAAAGTGTATGCACCCCTGCCAGATCGTGAACGAACATCGCGATCATGGAGCACTCCTCCTCTTCGGCATCCAGGTACTCAATCAGTCCTTCACCTCTCAGCTCGAGGTTGCACCGCTGCACGCAACGCCGCTGCCACTAGGGCCCCAGCGCATCAGCGTCCCCCACTCCCACTCCCCACTCTTCACCTTCTCGACCTCGGCTTCGGTTGCACGTGCACCGTAGCGTCTGCGAGAGTTCGTCTGATGGTGAGGTTCCAGGTCCAGGATGGTCCAGGTTCTCAGGTTTTTTCGGTTCCCCCATACGTTCCGTTGAAGAGCAAAGCCGGAAACATAGCGAAAGTGCTTGTTGACCTGAGCTCCTTGAGCTGCAGCTCCGTCGTGGCTTCCCATTCACAACATCCTGGGAGTAGTGAGTAGAGTCCTCACTGAGCTGATGAATCTAACTTTTCCCAAGTCCCTGTGACAAGGCCAGCGGACTCTCGGCTCTGCGAGATGTTCGGCGCCATGACATCCCAGTCCTGGTGGGCAGAGCTCCTGTCCTCCTGCCGTTTCATTTTTTCCAGGTGCTGACGAGCGGATGCTGTATCGCTCTCTGCGGCAGTGCCGCCCATGCGCTGAAGCGCAAGTTCTCCGGGCAGTGTCCTTCTGGACTTGTTGTTGTGTTCTTGAATTTCATTCGGCATTATGCGGGTTTGTTTCCATCGGAACATGTCGTCTGTGGCCTTTCTCAGACCATGTCTCCTCGCAGAGCTTCTCAACGTGTCGTGTCAACTGCATATGCTCCTGTTCTCTGCTTGTGCATTCAGCTGCCAGCTTATTCAAGGTGTTTGCATGCTTTAGTTCCGCTTCCCGTCGATGCGGCATTGGAACCGAATGCAGCCTGTGTTCATTTGCTGGATATTCATGGGTGATGCTTGACGGCATGCAACAGCTGCCTAGCTGGAATGAAAGCGTACCGCCGAGTGACATGGGTGCTGTTGATCAAGACCTTTTGCCGCTCATAATCCACGATGTACAGAGGACGTGAGCACCTGCACATGTCGCTCTATGGGCTTGAAAAATGCACTGCTTGAGTCCCTTCGCAACACCGCAAACTAGTGACGTCCACCTCCCGCAATCCGAGGCAATCCGGATCTCATTGTTCTTCAGGTCCTGCTGGATAGACACCTGCCCAACTGACGTCAATGAACGACTCCAGAACATGCATCGCTACCGACGGGATGAACCCAATGAGGAAGAAAAACAATCGATGTTATTCACCATAACAAATTGAACTCGGGAGAAGCATCTGTACTTGTATTAGCCTTTTGAGTGGTATCCGTAGCCAGTGCCCGAGAAAGCCCCGTTCACGCCGTGGATTCGTCTGATGCCGTGGCTCTGTTGGCTGACACGGTGACGCCGGTAACGCTGTCTTTTGCTTTGGCACCGTTGACTCCATTGACGCGCTGACGCTGTGAATTTTCTTCGACGCTGTGACGCCGCAAACACATATTTTACCTTGACTCCCTTTGACGTGCTACATAAAATAGTTAGCCAACCAAGAGGCGAAACATCCCTCACCAAGAGATCCCTGCACCTCACGAAGAAGACCTCGCATTGAACCCAAAGTCCGCTTACCCAACTGCAAAGGAGACGGCGTGTAGCCAAATGTGATGGCTTGTATGACCAAAGCTATGGCTTACTCGACCAAGATGTGCAGTCGTCGCCTTTCTTTCAACAGCGAAACCACTGCGAAACCTACGAAAACCAAACCCGGTCATGCCTTTGGACTACAGACTCGGCCAGCCCAGGACGACCTGACCTTACCTCACCGAACCTCCTCAAAAACCCGAACCTTACAACCCAACCCAAGCTGACCTGACCTAGCCAAACCTACCCAACCCAAAACCTAGTGAGCTCTACGGCCCTCTCCGCAGCGAAGCGCCTACCCTCTGTGAAGTTAAGAATGGTTGAAGTGTGCTTGATTGGCAGGCATACCGCTCGCGCGGTTTGGTTGGCTAAGCCGAGCATCTTGGCGAAGACTTACCTTTATTTGGTTGTCTCGTTCGAGCTTTGGTTGGGCAAGACAGATTTGGTTGAACCATCAGTCATTGACGTCGCTGACGCCCAGCGGTTTCTATGGCTAACGCTATTGACACAGTGGATGCCCCGGACGCTGCCGCGGCTGCTCCTGGCCACCCGGATGATTTTTGGGTTATAGCTCAGCGGCACAATTTTGTCGCGTCGTATCTGGTCTGCCCACCCATTTAGCATCATGCTCCAGGAAGCTTCAACCCCAAGTCCCACACTCTGCACGCCCACCCACAGGTAACAAGTTTGGGGTTTGGGGCCACACCTGGAGGCTCATTTACAGCTTCGGGCTTCAGAGCTGAAAGGTCTCAGGGTTCAGGGTTTAGGTGTTAGGGCTTCATAGCTTTTAAGGGTGCAGGTTGGGGTAGCAGATATACCAGATAGATATAAAATGTAGGTATAGAATATGGGCATATAGTAGAATATATAGTGGTGTGTGGTATAATATATGTATATGTATATAATACCACACAAGACCGCTCCAAACCAGCCTCAGAGTCGATGTCTTTTCGGCGCCGCAGGCTCTGAAGAGTGTTCCTCCAACAGACCCAGCATGTTGATTCGATGGTTTAGGTTTTAAGGTTTCGGCTGGCGACATTATATGGCGTCTTAGCTACTCAATTTCCGCGCTGGAGTCCTCAATTCCGCAGGGTTCTTGTGCATGCCCACCCTTGGAATCGCAGGGTAATGCGACCCTGGATGCTGTGCTGCACTTCCTCCAAAGTTAGGGTGAGCCGACGCTGCCACAGCGGCTCTGAATGCAGCAGAGCCGCCAAATTCCATTCAGGAACACCTGACCGATGCAATGCTTCGCCAAGAATGGAGCAGACTACGCATGATGCCATATGGGACCCCGGGATGCTGCAGAATCTCCACTCTGACTGCATTCATCTTAATGTTCGTGTGTTATATGCCCACCCTGCGTCGAGTGCCCCGAAACTACGTTAAAGCTGCTCTTGGTCGGGACTTAGCCCATGCCAAAGGCCTTCTTAGATTTCAATCCCTTACCCGGTTGCCTTGGAGTAGGTTTTGATGTGGTCGGGAGTGCACTCCATCAGGTCCAGCACCTGGCACACTGGCACAACATTGGCACAACCGCGTTGCTCAGCAGGGTCTGGATGTGGTAGTGGACATAGCAATAGAGGGGAAGTCTCGACATTGCTTAGCAACCCACCCCCCATTCGTCTAGGAAGTCCTCGATGATGGTCTGTGCCTGCAGCTCTCAGAACTGTAGCTCCACTATGCAAAGGCCATAATTAGTACCTACGCCAAAGTGCTGCACTTTGCGTGGGAACCATGAGAGACCGACCGACCCGAGCGTAATCCAGCACCTCAGATGAGTCAGACATACTATGCAAAATATAGAGATATGATACAATATGTAAAATGCATATCTAGAATGTAGATACTATGCTGCGCCGGTTTGTTATCTTCGCCCGACAGTTTGGTTTCGTCGCTTCTGCGTCCTTCTGTTTTGCCCTTTCTGAAATGGCACCAGACCTTTTTCCAGGTGGCAGTAGTGCCTTGCGCAAGCTTTCTGCAAAGAGCATGCTATTTTTTGTGACAAAGAAGCCAACATACCAAAGACCCAAGGGTTCAACAACGTGCAGAAACTCTGAAACCCCAATGCTTAGACTCAACCCTAAACATCCCTAAAGTCTTTATGTCTTAAACCATATGGATCAAGGGCCAGGCATCAGCGAGATGTTCTTCACCAAGCCCACGGCCTTTTGCGTTGTTGGCGAAGTTGCACACATGATGCTTTTCCTTTGTCACCGCGCACGAACAAAAAGCGCCGTCTCATCATAGTAGATTAAACGGTCCCCGGTTCCCCGGGGGCCCCTTTCCAGTACTTTTTGCCATGTCCCACGGTAAATTGAGCTTCACAAAGGGACCCTAACTTGAAACAACGACGAAATACGCTCAAATGCCAGCCTGTCCCTCGGGCGTCTCCGCAGGGCACACCAAACCCCAGTGTGTGTTGTGGAGCTGCCTGGCACACATTGCTTAGTGGAAACACTGAAAAAAAGACACACACGACTATGGCGCCTGGGCTTGACAAGCTTCCCTGAGCGAGCCAAAGGTGTGATCATCCGCCTCGACATTGCGCGAATGATGGAAAGAACACCAACAGACGCGTTGACCTCAACTCACTCGTTGCCACTACACTTGGCGGCACAAAGCTCGCGAACTGTCCGTGGTATACCGGCGCCTCCCAATTCGCGAATGAACCGAATTTCGAGATGGGAGCAACCCTTCAGTATCTGTGACCTCTAAAGTTCGGGGTATGCAGGAAAGGGAGAAGCCACAGGACTTTCCGAAGAATTTCTGCACTCGATCCCACGGAAAGTATGCGCTTGTCGACTTCCAAACAGCTCCTTCTAGACCCAAACCAAACTGTACGAATGTGCGAGACCGGAATGACCTCGCGTCTTGCTTCGATGCCCTGCCAACCCACTGCCTGAGGTGGGACAGCGTCGCCATGAAGGTCAGGCGGTTCAATCCCTGGGAAATACCAGTTCGAACCTCAGACGCGATGCGTTTCAAGCCACCGGCCCAGAACCAAATACATGCTCAGCTAATGATTTCAGTTGTCCACGGAGCACGCTCAATAGGCATGGCATGCTAACCATACTTGCACAAGTGTGCTTTCCGCTTGCCAGATTTCTGAGAGAAAAGCTGGCTTCCCCGACTTGTCCTTGCCATCTGCACTTGTCGCACCCTCCCCTACAAAGTTGAGTTGGACGTAATGGCAAAGGTGAAGTCCTGACCCCAGTTCCCAGTGGCGAACTGGTACTTCATTCCCTGACTGAGGCAGGAAGCCTGGCGTGCAAATGCACGGCAGGCGCCGAAACTCTCGTGCAAACAAGCTCTCCTTACTCTAGCAGCTCTCAAGTCGAATCGGTCTTGCAAGAACCTAGTAGTTCCCTAAGACCTACATGCAACGCGCCTGCTTCACACACTCCACAATGTCCGGAATTTTGCCCTTGTCCAGCTGTCGTTGCAGCAGCTTTCGCAGGTCCTGGAAACCCGAGATTTCATAAAGTCCGGCAGCAATGCACACTGAGCAAAAGCACAAGAAGATAGCGCCTTGACACTCTTTCGCCAAAGACCTGTGAAAGAGGCAGACACCTGGGCCGGTCACTCAATACGAGATGTTCCAAAGGTCTAAGCAAAGATCATTTTCACGAATTCGAAAAGCTCACATCCCTGGCCGCCACCGTGCCAAAATATGCTGAGTCCCCGTACGAGCGCACCCGCCAAGTCGATCCTAAAGAGAGTAAGTCAGGCTTCTGCACAAGGGGCATACGGCTTGCAAAACAAATACACATTCCCACTCATTAGATTCATTAGATATGTTGTGCAGGCATATTTCATTCCAAACGATTCTAGCCACCAACTGCAGCCGTCGTTTTCATTGGAAATGAGAGCGTCGCTCAGGTTGACCACGTTTACACGTCTGAGAACAGGTTGTTGTGTGTGTGTGTGTGTGTGTGTGTGTGTGTGTGTGTGTGTGTGTGTGTTTTGTTTTTTTTTTTTTTTTTTTGGGGGGGGGGGGGGGTAATGTGCAAAAAACCATAGGGTATGCTTTTCAATCCGTGTCGCAACAGTAGCTAGAATCTGTGAATCGTGGTCTTCGAATGGATGCTCTGGCCACATGGACGCACTGGTCACATGGACGTAACCATGTCTCCGCCATGACTGGATGCACTGGCAACATGGACGTGATCATGGCTCGGGCATGGCTGCTCTCGCCACATGGATGTGCTAGCAAACTGAGCATGGAGATAGTCATGGCTCATGGATGCTCTGGACACATGGACGTCCATGAAGCCGAACGCCCAAAAACAATGGGTGGAGTTTTTTTTTTCTTCCTTTTTTTTTTTTGCTTACCCTTTTTTTTTTGGTTTTCTTGGCTTTTGCTAGGAAAGCCACCATTCCCTCCGTATTTTCAAAGGATTCTTACTACTCTTACTCGGATTAGGAGCTGGTTATTTTTTGGGGGTATTTTTTTGGTTTTTTTGTTGGGTGTTTTTTGTGGTTTTCATGTGTCATCTAGAAAGGTCCTCTATTTACTATATGCGAAAAGGTATATATGTATATATGAATATATGTATATATGTATATATGTATATATGTATATATGTATATATGTATATATGTATATATGTATATATGTATATATGTATATATGTATATATGTATATATGTATATATGTATATATGTATATATGTATATATGTATATATGTATATATGTATATATGTATATATGTATATATGTATATATG
>CAJNDS010000101.1:0-16107 GCA_905221605.1 Symbiodinium natans | reverse complement strand
GATTTCAAGGATTTCATAAATTTTATAATCCGCGTGGTCTTCCCGCACTCTGAGTGGGGAGGGGGGCGTTTGCTTTTGCAGGAGCTCCGGTATTTGAAGTTTATGAAATCCTTGAAATCCTTGAAAAACTAAATCCCGGAATTTAATTTTTCAAGGATTTCATGAATTTTAAAATGCCCAAAAAATCATTGAAATCCTTAAAGAACTAAATCCCGGGGTTCGGTTTAGGGTTTAGGGTTTAGGGTTTAGGGTTTAGGGTTTAGGGTTTACGGTTTAGGGTTTAGGGTTTAGGGTTTAGCGTTTAGGGTTTAGGGTAATATCCTTGAAACCCTTAACAAAAATCAAATACCGGATTTGATTGTGTAAGGAGTTCATAAAAAGTTAAGATGCCGAAAAAGAATTTAAACCCTTTAAAATCAAACCCCGGGAATTGTCTTTTCCAGGATTTCAGACATACCCGCTCATTGCCCATCCCACATCACCCCGCATCATCTCCCATCATCTCCCATCGTTTCTCTCATCCCCCATCATGCCCCATCATCCCCCAATCATCCCCCATCATCTCCCATCATTTCGGGAGGGGTGAAAGGGATGATGGGGGATGATGGGGGATGATGGGGGATGAGACAGTCAGCCCCCTTATCATGTCCCATCGTCTCTCTCATCCCGCGTCATCCCGCGTCATCCCCCATCATCCCCCATCATCCCCCATCATCCCCCATCATCCCGCATCATCCGCCATCATCCCCATCATCTCCCATCATCCCCCATCATCCCCCAACATCATTCCCCATCATCTCTCATAATCCCTTTCACCCCCCCATCATCCACCATCATCCCCCATCAGCCCCCATCATCGTCCCCGATCAGCCCCTATCATGCCCCATCATGTCTCTCATCCCGCATCATCCCCCATCACTCCCCATCACCCCCCATCATCTCCCATCATCCCGCATCATCCCCCATCATCCCCCATCATCATTCCCCATCATCTCCCATAATCCCTTTCACCCCCCGTCTTGAGGGGTTAGTGACTGCCCTAGAGGTTAATCGTATGTCCCCCCGCTTCGTGTTGTTGTGATTTGGTAGGGGCCCAGAGGTTTGTATGAGTTGTTTTCTTCGTTCGTGTTGTAAGGGTTTTGTGAGGGCCCCGGAGGTTTGTCGCATGTCCCCTTTCTTCGTGCTTGTAGGGTTTGGGGAGTGTCTAGATAATTGTCAAAAATCATTCCTTCCGCGCTCGTACTATGAGGGGCTAGTGGCTGCCCTAGAGGTTTGTCGTATATTCCCCCGCTTCGTGTTCCTGAGATTTGGTAGGGGCCAGAGGCTTGTCATATGTCCCCTCCCTTCGTCCCTTCGTGTTGTGAGGGTTGCATTCGGCCTTGGAGGTTTGCCGTATGTCCCCTTTCTTGGCGTCTAGATGATTGTCATCATAAGTCATTTGCTTCCGTGGTCGTATTATGAGGGCTATTGACCGCCCTAGAGATTTGTCGTATGCCCCCCTGCTTCGTGTTCCTGTGAGTTGGGAGGGGCCTAAAGGTTTATCTTTTGTCCCCTCCCTTCGTCCCTTCGTGTTGTAAGGGTTTCGTGAGCGCTCTGGAGGTTTTTCGTATGTCCCCTTTGTTCGTGCTTGCAGGGTTTGGGGAGTGTCTAGATGATTATCACATATCCTTTGCTTCCGCAGTCGCTATGAGGGTATTGATTGCCCTAAAGATTTCTCGTGTGCCCCCCCGCTTCGTATTCCTGTGATTTGGTAGGGGTCTAGAGGTTTGTCGTAATTCCTCTCCCTTCGTTCCTTCGTGGGATGTTTGCGTGTGTCCCCTTTCATCGTGCTTGTAGGGTTTGGGGAGCCTAGACGACTGATATATATATATATATATATATATATATAATTCGATTCCGTGCTCGTATTGTGAGGGGCTAGTGATCGCCCTAGAGGTTTGTCGTATGTCCCCCCGATTCCTGTTCCTGAGATTTGGTGGGGGCCTAGAGCTTTGTCGTATGTCCCCTCCTTTCGCCCCTTCGTGTGTCCCCTTTCTTCGTGCTTGGAGAGTTTGAGGAGCGTCGAGATGATTACCATACATCATTTGCTTCCGTGCTCGTACTATGTGCGGTTAGTGACTGCCTTAGAGGTTTGTCGTATGTCCCCTTCCTTCGTCCCTTCGCGTTGTATGGGTGGTAAGGGTTTTGTGAGGGCCCTGGAGGCTAGTCGTATATCCACTTTCTTCGAGCTTGTAGGGTTTGGGGGGGAGCGTCTAGAGTCTAGATGATCGTCATATATGATTTGCTTCCGCGCTCAAACTATGAGGGGCTAGTGACTGTCATAGAGGTTTGTCATTTGTCCCCCCTGTTTCCTTGGTCCTGTGATTTGGTAGGGGCTTAGAGGTTTGTCATATATTCCCTCCCTTCGTCCTTTTCGTGTTGCAAGGGTTTTGTGAGAGCCCTGCAAATTTGCCGTATGTCCCTTTTCTTCTTGCTTGTAGGGTTTGGGGAGCGTCTAGACGACTGACATATGTAATTTGATTCCGGGCTCGTAATGTGCGGGGCTAGTGACTGCCCTAGAGGTTTGTCGTATGCCCTCCGCTTCCTTGTTCCTGTGATGTAGTAGGGGCCTACAGGTTTGTCGTGTGTCCCCTTTCTTGGCATATAGATGATTGTCATAAGTCATTTGCTTCTGAGGTTTTTTTTTGGTCCCCTCCCTTCGTCCCTTCGTGTTGTAAGGGTTTCGTGAGCGCTCTGGAGGTTTTTCGTATGTCCCCTTTGTTCGTGCTTGCAGGGTTTGGGGAGTGTCTAGATGATTATCACATATCGTTTGCTTCCGCAGTCGCTATGAGGGTATTGATTGCCCTAAAGATTTCTCGTGTGTCCCCCGCTTCGTATTCCTGTGATTTGGTAGGGGTCTAGAGGTTTGTCGTAATTCCTCTCCCTTCGTTCCTTCGTGGGATGTTTGCGTGTGTCCCCTTTCTTCGTGCTTGTAGGGTTTGGGGAGCCTAGACGACTGATATATACATATATATATATGGTACCCCCCCCCCCAGTGACCTACCCTTTTTCGCCTTGTCTCAAGTCACCCAGCTGCACTGCAAGCAAACTCGGTGTGCAATATAGCGTATTTCCTAGGGCGTAGACTAAAATACAATTAAAATCGCATACACGGGACAGTAGAAAAACCAAAAATACCAAAACCAAAAAAACCAAAAAACCAAAACCAAAAAAAACAAAAAAAAAACAAAACCAAAAAAACCAAAAAACCCAAAACCAAAATAACCAAAAACACCAAAAAAACCAATTTTCCGGGACTCTCAGGAAATCCCTATGAGGCTTCTCTCCAAGAGTCCCGGAAAATTGGTTTTTTTGGTATTTTTGGTTTTTTTGGTTTTGGTGTTTTTGTTTTTTTTTTTTGGTTTTTTGGTTTTGGTATTTTTGGTTTTTTGGTTTTGGTATTTTGGCTTTTTGGTTCGCCTTCACGGTCACGAGGCAACAACTACACATTTTTCAGTGTGCTTATGCTAATTGTGCTTTTCAGAAATAGTATACAAGTGGTCTTTCTAGTGCTTCAGAACTATTTGTTTCGTTATTACGTAAGTAGAGCCGCTAGTGTTTAGTGCATCTTTTGGTTGTACTCAAGTGTAGTAGACCTTATTCAGCCATTACTTGGTGCTCTGGTAGCTAAATTCGCATGGATAATATTTGCCTGGTATATGCGATTAATTATCTAGAAGCAGCATTTGCAATACTTGTCTTGAGAAAAAGCATTTATTGCTTAGAATTGTTTGCTTAAAAAGTGACTCCTACTCGTCCAGGGATACCCCAAAACCCTATAATCCAAACTTCACCAGAGATTCTCCTGAAAAGCTTGCGCTTTTGGATGTTTTTACGTATTTGTGAATTTGCTTGTGGTATGGCCTTCACTTTAGAAGTACTTTTCTAGGATTCTTGTGCATTTTTTAAGCCTGATTGTGCAAGTTGCGTTTTTCAAGCATAGTATATATGTGGTCTTTATTGAATACTTCAGACATCTTTGTTTCATCGTTATGTAAGTAGAACCGATTTCCATTATTGTGCATTTTTAAGCTTGCTTATGCAAATTGTGCTTTTCAGACATAGTATACAAGTGGTCTTTAGTGAATACTTCAGCAATCTTTGTCTCATTGTTATGTAGGTAGAACCGTTTCCATTTCCGCAAGTGTTTATTTCGTATTTGACTGAGTATGGTCCTTTAAATAGTATTCACTTGAGTCAAATTGGGCTATTTGCTTAAGAATTCCTTTAGTAGTTAATTTCGCATAGAATGAATACTTCAAAAAAATTGTTTCATGAATATGTAAACATAAGGTGTTTCATTTGACTTTGCAGATAGTATTTCAATAATACTTTGCCTGGTATAAACACAACTGTTTCAATGCATGAGTTGCTCAACAAAGCACTATTTGCCCTTTAAACCACACTTTGCCATAATTTTTTTGTTGAATATGGTGCTTCTTTCGTATTTTGGTTGAGTATGGTCCTTTAAATGGTATTCACTTGAGTCAAATTGGGCTATTTGCTTAATAATTGCTCGAGTAGCTAAATTCGCATAAAATGATTATTTCAAAAATAAAAACGATTCATGAATATGTAAACATAAGGTATTTCAGTGGACTTTTCAGAGAGCATACTTTGCCTAGTACAAACACAATTGTATAAATACAGTACTTGCTCAACAAAGCATTATTTGCACTTTAAACGCACACTTTGCCATATTTTGGTTGAGAATGGTGTCTATTTCGTATCTTGGTTGAGTATGCTCCTTTAAATAGTATTCACTTGAGTCAACTTGGGCTCTGTGCTTAACAGTTTCTCTAGTAGTTAAATTCGCATAGAACCAAGAAAAATGTTTCACTATTTGATTAATACTTTGCCTCGTACAAACACACTCGTATAAATAAATTAGTTGCTCAACAAAACATTAATTGCCCTTTAAACGCACAATTTGCATAGAAAGCCACAAATCTAAACATCTAAAGACAGCATTGTCCGCTTCAGATTCAAAATGTAGATTCTTCCAATGCTGGCTTATCGGGGTCTGTGAGGTGGGTGTCCCAGTAACTGTCCTTCAATACCCGGTGATTAACTACGCGACTTTTGGGCCTTCTTTGTTATATTTTGTTAAAAAGGCCTAAAAAGGCCGAAAAAGGGTAGGTCGCTGCGGGGGGGGTAGCATATATATATATATATATATAATTCGATTCCGTGCTCGTATTGTGAGGGGCTAGTGATCGCCCTAGAGGTTTGTCGTATGTCCCCCCGATTCTTGTTCCTGAGATTTGGTAGGGGCCTAGAGCATTGTCGTATGTCCCCTCCTTTCGCCCCTTCGTGTTGTAGGGGTTTTGTTGGGCCTTGAAGGCTTGTCGTGTGTCCCCTTTCTTCGAGCTTGGAGAATTGAGGAGTGTCGAGATGATTACCATACATCATTTGCTTCCGTGCTCGTACTATGTGGGGTTTGTGACTGCCCTAGAGGTTTGTCTTTTGTCCCCTTCCTTCGTCCCTTCGCGTTGTATGGGTGGTAAGGGTTTTGTGAGGGCCCTGGAGGCTAGTCGTATATCCACTTTCTTCGAGCTTGTAGGGTTTGGGGGGAGCGTCTAGAGTCTAGATGATCGTCATATATGATTTGCTTCCGTGCTCAAACTATGAGGGTCTAGTGGCTGTCCTAGAGGTTTGTCATTTGTCCCCCCCGTTTCCTTGGTCCTGTGATTTGGTAGGGGCTTAGAGGTTTGTCATACGTTCCCTCGCTTCGTCCTTTCGTGTTGCAAGGGTTTTGTGAGAGCCCTGCAAATTTGCCGCGTGTCCCCTTTCTTCTCACTTGTAGGGTTTGGGGAGCGTCTAGACGACTGACATATAATTTGATTCCGTGCTCGTATTGTGAGGGGCTAGTGATTGCCCATGATTGCCCTAGAGGTTTGTCGTATGTCCCCCCGATTCCTGTTCCTGAGATTTGGTAGGGGCTTAGAGCTTTGTCGTATGTCCCCTCCTTTCGCCCCTTCGTGTTGTAGGGGTTTTGTTGGGCCTTGAAGGTTTGTCGTGTGTCCCTTTCTTCGTGCTTGGAGAGTTTGCGGAGCGTCGAGATGATTACCATACATCATTTGCTTCCGTGCTCGTACTATGTGGGGTTACTGACTGCCCTAGAGGTTTGTCGTATGTCCCCTTCCTTCGTCCCTTCGCGTTGTATGGGTGGTTAGGGTTTTGTGAGGGCCCTGGAGGCTAGTCGTATATCCACTTTCTTCGAGCTTGTAGGGTTTGGGGGAGCGTCTAGAGTCTAGATGATCGTCATATATGATTTGCTTCCGTGCTCAAACTATGAGGGGCTAGTGGCTGTCCTAGAGGTTTGTCATTTGTCCCCCCGTTTCCTTGGTCCTGTGATTTGGTAGGGGCTTAGAGGTTTGTCATACGTTCCCTCGCTTCGTCCTTTCGTGTTGCAAGGGTTTTGTGAGAGCCCTGCAAAATTGCCGTGTGTCCCCTTTCTTCTCACTTGTAGGGTTTGGGGAGCGTCTAAACGACTGACATATAATTTGATTCCGTGCTCGTATTGTGAGGGGCTAGTGACTGCCCTAGGGGTTTGTCGTATGCCCCCTCCCCCGCTTCCTTGTTCCTGTGATGTAGTAGGGGCCTACAGGTTTGTCGTATGTCCCCTGCCTTCGTCCCTTCGTGTTGTAAGGCTGATAAAATTTTTCTGAGGGCCCTTGGAGATTTGTCGTATGTCCCCACGCTTAGTGTTCCTGAGATTTGGTAGGGGCCAGAGATTTGTCGAATGTCCCCTCCTTTCGTCCCTTCGTGTTGAAATTGCTTTGTTGGGGGAAGGTTTGTCGTACGTCACCTTTCTTTCTTCTTAGAGGGTTTGGGGATCTTCTAGAAAACTGTCATATATCATTTGCTTCCGTGCTCGTATTATGAGGGGCTGGTGTTTGTCATAAAGGTTTGTCGTATGTCCCGCCGCTTTCTGTTCCTGCGATGTGGTAGGGGCCTAAAGAGGTTTGTCGTGTGCCCCCTCCCTTCGTCCCTTTGAGTTGCAAGGGTTTTGTTGGACCTGGAAGATTTATCGTATGTCTCCTTTCTTCGTGCTTGTAGGGCGTGGGGAGCGTCTAGATGATTATCATAAATGATTTGCTTCCGTGCTCGTATTATGAGGGGCTAGTGACTGCCCTAGAGGTTTGTTTTATGTCTCCCTGCTTCGTGTTCATGTGATTTGCTAGGGTCCTGGAGATTTGTCGTATGTCATTTTACCATATACGAAATTAGATACAATCCCTTCGTCCCTTCGTGTTGTAAGGGTTTCGTGAGGGTCCTAGAGGTTTGTCGTATGTGCCCTTCCTTCGTCCCTTCTTGTTGTGAGGGTTTTGTGAGGGCCCTGCAAATTTGCCGTATGTCCCCTTTCTTCGTGCTTGTAGGATTTGGGCAGCGTCTAGATGATTGTCATTATCATTTGCTTCCGTGCTCGTACTATGAGGCGCTAGTAACTGCCCTAGACCTTCAGGGCCCTCACAAAACCCTTACAACACGAAGGGACGAAGGGAGACGACATACGACAAACCTCTATCATCTAGATGCTCCCCAAACCCTACAAGCAAGAAGAAAGGGGACATACGACAAACCTCCAGGGCCCTCACAGAACCCTTACAATAGGAAGGAATGAAGGGAGGCGACACACTACAAACCTTTAGGCCCCTACCAAATCACAGGATCACGAAGCGGGGGCGTCATCTGACAAACCTCCAGGCCAATCACTAGCCCCTCATAATACGAGCACGGAAGCACATGATATGTGATTATCATCTACACACTCCCCAGACCCTACAAGCACGAACAAAGGGGACATACGACAAACCTCCAGGACCCTCCCAAAACCCTTACAACACGAAGGGACGAAGGGAGGGGACACACGACAAACCTTTAGCCCCCTACCAAATCACAGGAACACGAAGCGGGGGGACATACGACAAACCTCTAGGGCAGGCACTAGCCCTCATAATACGAGCACGGAAACACATCATATATGTTAATCATTTTGATGCTCCCCCAAAACCTATAAGAACGAGAAAGGGGAAGCACACAAACCTCCAAAGCCCTTACACAACCCTTACAACACGAAGGGACGAAGCGAGGGGACATACGACAAACCTCTGGCCCCTACCAAGTCACAGGAAACACGAAGCGAGGGTGCTTGCCTAAGTCTGGCTGTTGGCCGGCTGGATCTACATTTACTGCTACTACTACTACTACTACTCCTACTACTCCTACTACTACTACCACTACTACTTTCAAGAAGTTTTGTAAATAGTAAACAAAGGGGCGTGCCAAATAGACCCTAAAGGTCCATGCCACATAGTACAGTATCTCTGTGTCGAGTATTTGGTAATCACACGTTTTACTTTGCAGAGTGCAGCCCTCGTCCGAGCCCTCATTCCGCAGGGGACTGCACCTCTAGTAGTCTCTGCTGCCGCTAATTACCTTGCCTCAGGAGAGAGCAAAGTTCAGAAGCTAAATCCAGCACCACAACAAGCAGCATGCCTCCCTGATGAGGTGACAGCTTCAACCCGTGACCCCTGCAGCCCTAAACCTGCAGCCCTTGAACTTTGCCACGTGAATGCGTCGCCTTGCGAGCCATCCGTCGCCAAGAGTCGCAGCACTGCTCAACATGCCGATGAGCTTCAAGCACGAGCATGTGGGCATCAACAAGCGTACGTGCACGATCACCCGCGGAGGCCAGCCGGCTGTTGAGTACCCCAACCCCTGCAACTGCAAGTAGGACAAGCGCCCGGAACAACTAGACAGTTTCAGTTCCGACATCTTGCAAACTACTTTGCGAAAGCAGGAGGCGGTTTTTTGTTGTCTGTGCTTGACGTTGCCGAGTCCTTGCTCGGTATGCTTGCAGGAACTCGCGGCACGAGCAATTTCAGTTTCGCTGTTCTCGGGAAGATCGCGTTTGGTATTACCAAAAGGGTGACACGACAGAGCAAAGAAGAAACCCAACGGCGTCTGCCTGCGACGTGATGCGTGCAGACAAGATGTATCGACCGGTCAAACCATGCTCCTCCCCTCGACATGGCATGTTGTTTTTATAAACGTGCTTTTCTGTTCGACATAAACTTTTCCATTCTGTTTTTGTGTCATACCTTGAGGGCCAGGTATCCAATAAGTCGCAGACTTGCCATGTAGCAAAGCAGACCTCGCGCAAGAGACAGAGGAGCGTTTGGGCAAGGCTCTTCTCCAGAGACTGGTGCACTGCAGCGTTGGCTCAGAGCTTGCTGATTCTGCACCCGCTGCGCAGGTGTCTTTCACAAGGGTGTCGCAGATCCAGCACGCTCGCAATGCCCGCTTGAGGGGGGATCCTGTAGGACTGTAGGGTTTAGATTTGGTTGAGATTTTCGGGCTTGTGGGGTTTTAGCGTTTAGGCCTGCGGGGCTGAGGCTAAGGCTCTAAGGGTTCAGGTCTAGGGCTTTAGGATGCTTTAGGGTTAACGGCTTTCGGGCTTCAGGGTTAAGGGCTTTAAGGTTTTAGGGTTCAGGGAACTAGGTTTAAGGGTTAAGGGGTTTGGGTTTGGGTCTGTCAGTTTTGGGAGTGGGGGGTTGGTCACAGAATTGAGTGCCGGGTACTTACCACTTGAAGTACAAAGTCCTGTTTGCCACGGTTGTATACTTCAGCAGGATTTCGGCTTAAACAGCAAAGCTGAACCCTCGATGGTTGTGGGAGTTGATCGTCCAGCTACACCCTAAATGGCCCAGATCCCAAAAGCCCTAACGCCAAACCTTGAACCCTAAACCCTGATCGAAACCCTAAAGCCGCCTAAAGCCCTAAAGCCTGAGACCCAAACCCTAAACTCTCAACACTGAGATCTCAAAATTCCCCCAAAACGAAAGTAAACCCCAACCACAATTTAAAAGTGCGGTCTCCCCGAAGCCTTATATCCCAACGTTGCGAATAGCCCTCAACATCCCTCAGCCCTGAGCCCTAAGCCCTGACATTGGTGTTGCATGTGCTGCGGCTGGCAGCGACTGGCCAAGTTTAGTGTTTCACATCGAACACTTGTGCTCCCCAGCGGGAGCTCCGAATGCTGACAGCTGCTGGGCCCCGCGCGCACATCCTGTCCCTCTCCTGTCTGAATGGATCCTGCAGAGCGTCGGCAAAGCCTGACTCTCCAAATCGTGCATGGAACCGGCGCCGGACACTGCCGGTGGTGTTGGCACCCGCATTGGTGAGGACAGCACGTGTGTCACGACGAGCCATCCAGGGAGATGCCGCCAATCGGGCGCGCCGCCTGCAGGGCGCAGACTTAAAAGCGGAGTTGCAGCGCCGCAGGGGCCTGGTGTCTCAGCTGCGTGCCTCGGCCCTCCAGGACGATGCAGCCGAGGCGTTTGACGATCTCGGTGTTGCACTGTTAGCCACGGGTGAGAAAGCGCAAGCTGTAGAGGCGGAGGCGGCTTTTCGACAGTCGCTGGAAATTTGCCGACGCAGGGCCCTGGATGCTGACTCGCTTTGGGCGGCCAACAATCTGGCTGTGGCTCTCAAAGCGCAAGGTGAATCGAGATACGGCGAGGCGCTGGAGTTATACCAGGAGATCTTGCAGGCAAGGCTTCGGAATGATCCACGCGAAGAGGATCCGAGCACCCTCACCAGCATGAACAACCTGGGAGTGTTGCTGAAGAAGCAAGGCAAAGTCGTCGAAGCGGAGCAGTTCTACCGCCGGGCGCTTGCGAGGCGCCGGGCAGTGCTCGGCAACTTAGATCCTGACACCTTGACGAGCATCAACAACTTGGCAGTTCTTCTCTCCACTACAAAAACCCAAGAAGCTGAGGAGCTTTTTGCAGAGGCTTTGGCGGGCTGTCGTGCAGTGCTTGGTGCGACGGACATGGATACTTTATTGAGTGCTGACAACCTCGCTGCTTTGTTGTATCAGAAAGGCCGTCCCAGTGAAGCGGAGCCTCTCTTTCGTGAGGCTGCGCTGGGCTTCGCCACTCTCCTAGGCTCTCGAGATCCTGAGACCTTGCGCAGCCAGGACAACTTGGCTGTGACGCTCTTGGAGTTGGGACGACTGGACGAGGCCGAGGTGCTGCTTCGGTCAACAGTGGAAGGTTTCATAGCCATCCGTGGGGCAGATCACCCGGACACTGCAGTGGCACAGGAGAACCTTCGAGCTGTACTGGAGGCGAAAGAGGCGCGCAACCGCGAGGGCATGAGTACTGTGTGAGGATGCCTGACGTTTCTGGTAAAGACCGAATCACAGAAAGCAGTATGGCAGTATGGACCAGTATGGATATCAGCTTGTGCAAGGTGCGTGAAAGGAAGCGTGCAAGCCTGCAAGTGCATGTGCATGACAATACTCGGCACGGGTTTAGCTGCTCTGCATTGTGAAAGTTGCCCTTTAGGCCTGGATAACTTTGGAGCAAATGTGTGCAATACTAAAGGATGGCCTAAGTAGCAAACTGACCTCAATGTGCACTGAGGGAAACATATAGACCGGCATAGAAACCATGTTGGATGCCAAGTTAAGATTTTTGGATCAACAACGAACATTGTGCATATATCATCAAGAATCTGCACAACTTTCGCAACTAGGCCAATGCGCTGTGTTATTGCCAGGCGAGTTGGAGAAGGTCGTCCGCAACGAGCTTCGAAGGAAACCGCCTGTCGCGAGAGAGAACAAGGAGAGGTGCGCTGGTTTGGTATTGTGACAGGTGACAAGCTTATTACATGGCCAGTGCAATTCCTGTGTACCGGAAGTACGCCCCTGACACTGTCATGTACTTGCACCGCGAACTGCGCAGACCAAGTTTCGAAGCGTGGGGCGGGGGGAGTTCAACCCCCTGAGTCCATCATGTCATCTGTGACGCTGGCAGGTGATCGGGTCAAATTGTCCATCAACGAGTTGAACGGCAAGAGCAAGAGCGAATCTTTTGAACTCCGGCCAAGCATATCCATGTCGTGAAGCAGGTTGCAGGTTGGATGGTCTGTTTTTTTTTTTGCAAGTTGTCGCTGTTGACCGGAAAAGGAGTTCGGAAGTGGCGGTGGAGCATGCCCAGCTCAGAAACACGCATGCGACCCCATGCGCAATGATGAAAGTCATCGTCGCCAACGTCCTCCCTCGCCGGGGAGGACATTGAGGGTGTAAACCTTTTCTAGCGGATGCAGAGCACTGGCCTAGTAGTTCGGCAGCTCTATGAAGCCTGTGTAATCCCCTTAAGCAACCCTATGAAGGGGCCTCTTTAAAGTGGGCTACAGGGTACCATAGCCCATCATGGTTCTTGTTGTCACAAGAAGCTTCACTGTCTGCTCTGGCTCGCCCTTGCTTTGCCTGCTTGGGATATAGCCTAACCCTGCTGGCATGGTTTGCATCTGCACTTCCTAGCATCTGTGAACAACACAAGCCTTGCCAATGTCGAGATGTGATCTTGGGAGGAGTATACGCGGCCGGAGCCGAAGCTACCCGCAGCGGACGTTGATGATGCCATGGTTCTCGTCGCCAGCAAGTAGCATCGGCCGTAGCTCGGGCCATGAATGCCGCCTCAAGTTGGGCTGCAAAAGTTTTGCCTATCTCTTTAATTAAGGCGTGCCTTGCAGGGGAGCGCCTTTCCTCCTGCCTGGGGCTTGATCGTCCTACTGCAAGCCAAGACAAGACATACCCAGACATACCCAGACTGCCTTGAGCATGTTTTACCGCTCTCCTGCAAGATGCTGGGTCGCCGTAGTTGTTCAATGTCGATTGTTGGATCTGCCCGAAGGGTGGCCCAACGACCTGGTCTGAGCTGACGCCCATTTCGGAGCTCGCTCAGCCCAGGAGTGCAGGGTCTCAGGGCACACCTGTTCGAAGGTGATGTGTATGCTTGTAGCATGCCATCGTCAAAATTTCTTGTGCTTGGCATGTTTCTTGGGATAGTTTACGCAGTATTCACCAAAAAGCAGCAGGAGCGTAGGCGAACGTAAGGCCTAAACCCTCACAAGCCTTAAGCATCAACTCGAAGTGGTGCCCAAGAGTGCATGAGACAGGCCAGGGCAGGGGCCCGTCCCTCGGAGCTGAAGAGGCCTTGCAAGGAAAGATGGCTTTCAGAAGCCTTGGTCTCTTTTCCCGCAATCCAATTCGCAACACGGCCTGGTCCTGTGCTGGAATTCTGCTACAAGATGTTGAAAGCGAAAGGCAGGAGGAAACAGTCATGGAGTCATACACAGCGTGATTTGCTTCGGGACGTGCAGGCGATGCGATGGTGCATGTGCTGGGAATGGGAGATGCGGGTGTTTGGATGGGTGGATCTGCGGGCAAAGGAACATGTCTTCTTTCCACTGCTGGGCAACCTGGGTTCGTCGCGTGGATTCAGGAGTGCTGGGCCGTTCAGGCCGGCACATTCGGCTTTGTTAGACTTGTTAGATGGTCTTTAGTTATGGGAAGGTGACCTGGCTGACCCCCCAAAAACCCGCTGCACCCCAAAACCCCCTCTGCTCCCGCCTCCCCTTCGATTGCCAACGCACCGTGAAACCGAGGCCCAGGCGTGCAGGCCGGCCATGGCCTCACCAAGGTCGGTCGGGGGAGCTCGGACTTTCGGGGAGAGTGCTTCCGGGGGCTGGGATGCTGCTGCCCTTTCGGGTCTCGGTGGTAGTTGCTTGCAGGCGAGCGCGAGAGAGACAGAGAGCGAGAGAGCGAGAGTGGGAGCGGGACCGGGGCGCGCTGTCGCGCGGGGGGTTTTCCCCTCAAGCCCCAAAGAAAGAAAGAAAAGAGCGAGAGTGAGAGGGAGCCCTTGGCGACGCTTGCAGTGGCACGTTTGTGATTCCGTGTTGAGGGTTGAAAGTTTAGAGTTTAGGCCGTTTTTTGTCAAGGCACGGCAACCAGACAAACCAGACAAAAACGGACCTCCCCTTTCATGTCAGCCGCATCCTGAACCCAAATTCCCCCAGCTTCGCTAAGCTTGCCCAGTGCCGGCGGCCCCTCACCGGACGCTCCGCAGTCGCCGGGGAAGGGCAGGATGCTGAGGGTGGAGTTCAAGGCGGGGCTCAGGGAAATGGTGAGGTAAGGCTGGGGGTCTCGTGGATTCTCTTTCACATGCGTAGTAGACGCCTGGTCATGCATTCTGTGCATTCTGCGCAGGGCCAGCCCTACGACTGGTTCAGCCTTGATGACATGGGCTCCCTCATCCAGTCTGAGGAGTTTGCCAGCACCTTGAAGGAGGTCCTGAGCGCCATACTGACCTTGCTCTAACCTTGCTCTAGCCTTGCTTTACCTTGCTTTCCCTTGTTTTACCTTGCTTTTGCCATCGGTTTTTCTTTGCGCTGGCAAAGCGCTTGAAAAGGGCTCTTGGCTCGAAAGTGCATAAAATTGACGCCGCCCACGAAGTCCCTGGAACAAGCAGAGATGCTTCGGGGTTGTTCTGCATTGTGGCACCCGTATGTACAAACAGACCCCAAGATGGGCTCGAACAACCGGAATGTGGCAGAACATCAACCACTACTTCAACGTGCCCTTCGAAGAGCAGGCTGTCTTTGACGATGCCGGAAGCTCAGAAAGCCCGGCGCATGTGTATATGTATAACATGCATGCCATGTGATGTTTCCGCGCGATTCCGTTTCTAGAGTCTTGTAGGGTGCCACATACGATGTCATGGCACACTGTGCTGTGTGGCTGACCCAAATTCATCACGTCTGCCCTTGCAGGAGGGCATCTTGGTTGCGCCTGTGGACTTCAAGCGGGCTCTTCAGCATCCGCGTCCCTACTTCAGGTGGGCTTCGGCAGACTGCTAGCATCACGAATACACAGCGCACATTTCAACAAGTGTGATGTTCTGCGTCATTCTGAGCCTAAGAGTTTAATGTTGTCGTACTGTCGTACTTCAACATATAAGGCATACTTCTGGCTTGGGCTGGGGAAACAGGCCGTGGCATTGTATAGGGCTGCTTTGGGATGTATCTTTCTTGGCTCACAAGTCTCAGTCTCAGTCTCTCTCTCTCTCTCTCTCTCTCTCTCTCTCCCTCTCCCCTCAGATGAGCTGAAAGCGTATGATCCGCCATGGTAGGGTCCTCGGGTTGACTGCATGGTTTTCACGACGGATTTTCTAGCCTGGCGTGAAGACTAGATGCATTGCTGCGGTTGCAAAGTTGCTTTCTCAAATTGAGAAGTTTGCACATGTGCACGCCTTGTTAATTGAGGATGCAGGTAGCAGGGTCTAAGCAGAAGCATCCAAGTCTTCCCATGCCCGCCAGGGTGTTCAACCTCCACCAGATGCCGCGAGAACTGCAGGCAATGCTTTAGGGCCGGTATCATGTTGCAGGAGTTGGGTCAGTGGATATGAAACTTTGGAAGCATCTGTCTGGTTGCCAGGGTTGGGGTGGTGCCGGTAACTAGACCCTGATCTCTGCCTCGTGCTTGTAACAAAGAACCAATTTCAGCAGGAGCAGGCCATCGAGAAGTTGGCGACAATCGCCGACGAGGCTTTGGTACAGGGTTTGAGGCTCTGGCTAAAATACTTAGGTTTCCCAGCTGCGGACCTTCGAATCTCATTTGAGGGGTTGACACTGCGCATCAATGTAGCGGGCCATCTGCATGTCAACTACAAGAAAGCTCAGACTCCTTCTGCAATCCACGCAAGCCAGCCCTAAGCCCTCTATACTGGCAACTCTGAGTCAAATGGATCTCTTTGTGGCGGGGCTCGGGTTTTTTCCAGAAGGTTTTTTTTCCCCGAGCTCGCTTAGTTGATGGCTCATATGAGGGTGCCCCGTACGGGATCTCTAAATGATGGGTCCCCTCCTGACGTCCTGGCGTAACGCTGCTTGCTACGTTTTAGAGTATCCCATAGTGGGATCAGAATTTGGAGAACTGATTTGAATGGACTTCCCAGGTGTTGCGGCTTCAGCAGTCGCTAGGAGCTGCCGCCGGCCGCTTAGGCCGCCAAAACCAAGCGGGAAGGGAGGGCCTGGGTTTAGGACTGCAAGGGCTTAGGGTTTGGGGTTTAGGATCGAGGGTTTGCATTGGTTGGTGCTTGAGGGGTTGGGCTTGGGGGCCCATGGGCTGGCTTCAGACGACGCTTCGGGGTTGAGCATCCCGGGATCTTGGGTTGCGACTGGGTTACAACTGTCGGCGACTGTGAGCCTGGCCGT
>CAJNDS010000100.1:180541-230891 GCA_905221605.1 Symbiodinium natans | reverse complement strand
GGAAGGAAGGAAGGAAGCAAGGAAGCAAGGAAGCAAGGAAGCAAGGAAGCAAGGAAGCAAGGAAGCAAGGAAGCAAGGAAGCAAGGAAGCAAGGAAGCAAGGAAGCAAGGAAGCAAGGAAGCAGGGAAGCAGGGAAGCAGGGAAGGAAGGAAAGGAAAGGAACGGAAAGGAAAAGAAAGTCTGCGCCCCCCCTCACCCTCAAACACCCCGCTGTTTTTTAAAGCCGGGCAAGCTTGCTTCAAAGCATATGAATATCCTTTCCAAACCAATGATGCGAGCGTTGTGTTTGCAAATGGGGGGGGCTGCGCCCCCCCCAACCCCCCGCTGTTTTCTTAGTCCGGGCAAGCTTGCTTCAAAGCACGTGAATCCTTCCAATCCCATGATGCGAGCACTTTTTTGCATAATATATAATCATACACAAAAATACAACAATTTTCAAGTATATACAAGAATATGCATCAATATACACGTAAAACAAGAATAACTTACAACAGTTTTCAGTAATTGACAATAGTGTTCAAGAATCGACAACAGTAGACAATAAGAGACAAACATATACAGTAATATACAACAAGAAAAACAATACTTTTCGAACATATACAAAAATATACAGTAATATAGAAAAACACAAAACTTCAATGACATACAATAATGTAACATAGTATACAATAATATACAATAATAGACAATAATATACAATAACATACAATAATATACTATAATATAGAATAATCTGCAATAATGTACAGTAATCGACAAAAAAAGAAAATAATACACAATAATTTTGGAAATATACAAGAACATTCAAAAATATGCAACAATATAAATATTATACAAAGATACAAGAAAATACACGACAAGACAATAATACTCAACAATATGTACAACCATATACAATAATATGCAAGAATATACAATGTCATACAATACTATGCAAGAATATACAATTATATGCCATAATATACATGCTTCAGAGTATACGCATTTTTGGGAAACTTCTAATGCCAAGATGCCAGCATTGATTTGCAGCCTCTGCAAACTCAGAAATGCTGCTATTTACAGTATTTCCAGCCTCTGAAATCGCAGACATGCTGCTATTTTCAGTATTTGCAGCCTCTGGAATCTCAGAAATGCTGCAGTGTACAGTATTTCCAGCTTCTGAAAGCGCAGAACTCCTGCTGTATACAATATCTGCAGCCTCTCTGGGAACTCAGAAATGCTGCTATTTTAAGTAGTTCCTGCAGAAATGCTGTGTTTTTTCGGTATTTAGAGCTTGCGAACGGCCAGAACTGCTGCAGTTCTGAGCGTTTACGGCCTCCGCTTCGCTTGCAAGAAGCCTTTGAAGCCTTCAGTAAATTGCTTTTTGATCCCAAATAAGTTCTTTTTGATCCGCCTAGAAATAACGTATTTCTTGATCCCAAATAATTTTTTTGATCCCATTTCTGAGCGTTTCCGGCCTCCGCTTCGCTTGCAAGAAGCCTTCGAAGCCTTCAGTAAATTTTTTTTGATCCCAAATAAGTTTGTTTTTGATCCGCCTTGAAATAAATTTTTTTGATCCAAAATAAATATTTTTTGATCCCCTACCTCTTTGTTACCGAGTGTTTCGGGCCAGTTGGGAAAGCAACAAACATGAGGTTAGCAAAACTGCGATTTGTTTTTTGGGGCTGTTCGTGCCCGAAAACAAGAAACATGAGATTAGCAAAATTAGGTTTGTTTTGGCTGCTCGTGTCCGGTACGAGGGTGGGGAAAACAAGAAAGATGAGGTTAGCAAAATTAGTTTTGTTTTGCCCCTCCAACAGAACTGCGCTCCATGTCGACAGCCGGGCAGGTCCTGAGCAGAGTCAGAGAATGCTTCTACGCCTTGTCGGAGGACGATGGCCTGAACGGGGCAATGGGAAGAGTCCCCTACTGAGAGGTAGCCGTGGGCATTTCCAGGGGTGTTGTCGTGATGTTGTGGCAGCGATGGCTTTGCCTTTCAGCTGGTCGGACCTGGAAGGGAGATGCCGCAAACCACGTGCGCCTCTTTCGCCTGGCCTGCGACCTGCGCGGCCGGATGGCTGACCTGGTGACGCAAGTCCACAAGGACTTTGCGCCGGGCATCGAGGCCGCCCAGTCATCCGTGCGACGACTACTTCCACTCTTCGAGTCCAAGTGCCGCGAGGTCGTCACCCGCAACGGCCGCGCCACAAAGAAGAACACGGCGTGGATCGCCTCGGCACTGGGTGGTAGGGGAGGGCCGGCAGTGGACGGCAGGGTAGGGTGGGGAGGGTGGAGGACAGAGGGCTCAAGGTGAAGGGCACAGGGTGGAAGTGAGCGTGGGTCGGGTGGGGCAGGGCGAGGGCGGACTGGGCTCACAGGGGTAGGGTGGTGGCCCCACCGTGCCCCGTGTCAGGTGCGTTCTTTTGCGGGGGTTTTGGTGGGGGAATCCAGCCAGGTCAAAAGGCCCCTGCCTGGGAAGCCCCTGCCTGGGAGGCCCTGCCTGAGAGGCCCCTGCCTGGGCGGCAGTTGCCTTGGAAACCCTAAAGGCCCTGCCTGCGACTGTGGGAGGCCTCTGCCGACCAGAGGCCCTCAGACCCGGTTGAGCAGCCGGCGGATTCTTCTGCCCTGCTGGGCTGCCTGGGAGGCTGCTGCTTGGGCTGGCCTACCCCCCGTTTGCCTTGAAGCCCCTCCTCCTTGAAAGCAAGCCTTGGCTTGAGGCCCCTTGCAAGGATCCAGATCCCCAACCAGGACGCAACATCCAAGGGCGAAAGCGGCAGCCGGTCCCAAGCCCAAACCTTCCGGCTTTTGCACGAACTACTGGAAAACTGTGAGTTTCGCCTAGGAGGCGTGAAAAGCAGGCCTTGGGTTGAGGCCGCTTGCTGGGAGGCCCTTTCAAGCAAGGGATCCAGATCCCCAGCCAAGACACAGCATCACTAAGGGCAAAGGCGGCAGCCAGCCCTAAGCCCAAACCTCTGGGCTTTTGGCCCTGTTTAGAAAGACTCACAAGACCACCACGCCTCCAACAAGGCCTTCCAGATGCATCATGCAGCAACCGCCCGTCCCAACCGAAGGCGACAGCCAACCCAATCCCAAACCTCTCACTTTTTGGCCCTCCCAGAAGCCCTCGAATGATGGACATCCAAGCCCAACATTAGAAAAGACGAAAATAATAAAAGATGCAGCATCAGCATGGCGAAAGCCCAAACCTCTGATTTCACACCCTTCCAAGCAAGTTTTCTAAATCCCCGCCCAGCACGCAGCATCGCCGAGGGCGAAGGCGGCAGCCAGCCCCAAGCCCAAACCTCTGACTTTTGGCTCCCCCAGCAGCCCTCGACTGATAGACATCTCCCTTGCAATGCCTAAGGGCTGCGACCTTTAGGGTAGTTGATCTGCATCGATGCCGAGCTTCTAAATCAGCCAATAGACAAGAGGAAAATAACAAAAGCACGATCAGAGTTTAAGGCGAGGGTGGAGCGCCAGCGGGGGTGGGCTTATGCAGGTCGGGGCGCGCGCCTGGGTGCTTTCAGCACTAGCGCGCCCACTCATTGAGACACCCTGAACCCTAAACCCTAAACCCTAAACCCTAAACCCCTTAAAACCCTGAAACCCTAAAACCCTAAACCCTAAACCCCCCTAGGGCGCCAGCCTGAGGTCGACCACCCCGCGGACCCGGTCCAGCTCACCTCCTACGACAACGACTGGCTCGTAGAGCATCTGACGCCAAGGTGGCGCGACCTTTCCTACAGGGTTTAGGGTTGAGGGTTTAGGGTTTAGGGTTTAGGGTTTAGGGGTAGGAGTCTTGGTTTTTAGAACAGGGTCTTGGGGGTTACTATAGTATGCTAGTAAAGGGACCCTAAGGGAATCTTATTTGTAATTATTCCGACCCCTATATTGAACCTCTGAACCCCCCGCCCCCCCAAGACAAAAATGGAAGAGCCCCGCAAAACTTCCCCAAACGCCCCCCAAAAACCCCAAACCCCCCCCCCCTCCCTTCCTGAATCCCCCCAAGTCCCAAATTAAACCTAAACCCTCTACCCTTTACGCTCTACCCTCTACCCTAAACCCTAAACCCTAAACCCTTGTTCAGGCTGCGGGACTTTATCATCTCCCGCTTTCAGCCTGACCTGATTACGGAGCCCAAGTTCGCTCCTCGCAAGCTTTGAGTCCTGAGGTGCAGAGGGTGGTTTAGGGTTTAGGGTTTAGGGTTTAGGGTTCAGGGTTTAGGGTTTAGGGTTTCGGGCTCCCTAACCCCCTAAGCCCTAAGCCCCGAAATGGGGTCGAGTGGCCTCAGGGTTCGATGCACGAGCCGTGCACGTCCAACCATGGATTTTCGACTCCATCGCCACATGAGTCCAGCCATGGCAGCCTAGGTCATCCTGCCCTAAACCCTAAGCCCTGAACCCTAAACCCTAAACCGTAAACCCTAAGCCCTCAGCCCTAAACCCTAAAGCCTAAACCCTAAAGCCTAAAGCCTAAACCCTAAACCCTCAGCCCCAGCTGACTCCTGATGCCCACTAAGCCCCGAAGTTGGGATGTTCCCCCTGATGCTAGCAGTCCTTAGTAGGGACTAGAATAGGGCGCACTACAATCTCTGTGAAGGAGCTGTTACTATAAGGGGGAACATCCCAACCTAAGCCCTAAAGCCCTAAACCCCCTGGTTCTTAGTAGGGAAAGAGCCCTAAACCCTAAACCCTAAAGCCTAAATCCTAAACCCTAAACCTTAAACCTTAAACCCTAAACCCTAAACCCTAAACCCTAAAAGCCCCGAAGACTTTTGCAGCCGAGGTTGCCTCCATAGGGAAGTACGTGGGCGCCAAGTATCTGCAGACATCGGGCAGCTTCATCTCTGCGCCACAGCTGAAACACTTCGTTGTCCGGGAACCCTAACCCTAAACCCTGAACCCTAAGCTCTAAGCCCTAAGCCCTAAGCCCCAAGCCCTAAACCCTCAACCCTAAACCCTAAGCCCTAAGCCCTAAACCCTAAACTCTCCACTGGTTGACTTGACCCCGAAACCCAAACCCCAGAGCCTACATCTCCTGCACACTGGGCCCTGCCTGGAAGCTCCTTAAACCCTAAGCCCACCTCTGGGCCATGACAGTAGAGTCGAGTTGTGCAGTTCTTCAGGGGGCTGTGGCTTTTCGGTTATCGGGTAAATTTATCTGGCACTGCCTTCCATGGATAGGCAAGGCGGGTTTTGGGCCATTTGCTTGTTGATTTAGGACCTGCGACCTAGCGTGATTCGAGGCACGTTCTGCACATCGCCTAACACCCTCATTTGTAGTAATATACCCTTATGGTCTCTTTATAAATATACTCTAATACACCCAAACCCTATTCCAATTATTCAGGCCCCTATTCAGATTCCAAACCCTAAGCCCTAGAACCTCTCAGGAAAAGGAAGCTAGGCGGGAGTCGTGTTTGTCGCTAGGGAACGGTGAGCGTGAGCGTCATTGTCCAGCCATGCCCAGAGGACCCTAAACGCCAAACCCTAAACCCTAAACCCTAAACCCTAAACCCTAAACCCTAAACCCTAAAACGCTAAACCCTAAATCCTTCAATTTGGCCGTCTACCAGTGGCCGCGCGAGGTGTTCATGCGGCCCCAGACTAACCTCAGTTCGGAGGGTTTAGGGTTAGGGTTCAGCAGTTCCGGGTCGAGCAATCTCTGTCCCACCCACCCACCCACCCACCCACACCCAGAGAATCCCAAAACATGTTAACCAATAAATCAAAATCACCCTGGAGTTTTCGGGCACGAACAGCCAAAACCAAAACCTGATTTTGTGTAACCTCACGTTTTTGTTTTCGGTCGCAGGAGCAACAAAGTGGCGGATGGCATCCTCGTACAACCTCATGATTTTTGTTCTCGGGCACGAACAGCCATTAGGGGTACCTTCTTGGGGTCTTTATTAATTGTAAGGGAATCCTTCTGTTTGGGGGGTCTTTTTTGGGGGTCCCTGGCTTCGGTCATCCAGGACGCAAAAAAAGTTATTTCTGGCCTGGTCAAGCTCCACTCCGAGTTCATCTACAAGCAGGCACTGAGAGCACCCGTTTCAGGACTTTAGGGCTTTGGGCCTTGGGAAGCTCTTCGGACCAGTTTCCAAAGCTTGCACGCTTGTGCATTGCACGCCTCACCATGCTCCAAAGCCGAACATTATCCCAGTGAAGCCTTTGCGTCTCCAACCCGTGTCTAGAAGTCCCGAACATGGCCGCATACATTCTGCCATAGTGCGATTTGAAGGTACACAGGGGTCAGGCTTCTAGGACTCCGCATCCGTTCGGATAAAAGCTGCCCCAGATAATCGAACTGTCGACAAAGGTGCTTGCATACCCCTGGATGGTGCAGAGATTGCTGCAAGCAGCCGTCATATTGCTGCAGGGCCGCGTGGTTTCACAATGCGCAATGGCTAACAAGTAGGTTGAGAGTTTCTAGGTCCAATCTTTATCAAGGGCCTCAAGGGATTAAGACTCGTACCGCTAAGGTTGTACCCCTAAAGGTTTTCGTTAATACACTCCTAATTTGGCCCTTATATTACCTGAGGAATCCTTATAAAGGGTCCCAAGGCTACAACCTTAAAGGTATCACCCTCAAACTTTCGGAGCTGGGGGGCTTGCCTGAACCGGGCTCAAACTGCGCCGAGGACAGAGGGCAGGTCTGTCTTCTAGTTTTTCGGGGGGGTAGGCGCAGAGGACATGTTTGTCGTCTTGGATGACAACTTGCTCTGAGACTTCTTCGGGGGAACGGGCATGAAGGACGGGTTGTCGTTTGGACGACAGCTCGTCTTCGGACTTTTTCGGGGCAGCTGGCACGAAAGAGGGCACGGACTGAAGCCTTCAACCCCTACGTCCTATGCCTTCCCTAAACCCCAAACCCTAAACCCTAAACCCGAAACCCGAAACCCGAAACCCGAAACCCGAAACCCTAAACCCCCCCAAAACAGGGGAGAGAGAAAGAAAGCCGCAGCCCAGGTCATCAGCTCTTGAACCTGAAGCGCTTCGGGCCGCTGGGGCTTCAAGGGTGTAGGGTTTAGGGTTTAGGGTTTAGGGTTATGGGTTGAGAGTGGTTTGTGGAAAAGTCCTTAACAGGGACTATAGTACCCCTATGATGGTCCCTGTTAAGGACTGTGTTAGTATAAGCGGGAACATCCCAAGTTTAGAGCTTTATAGGTTTAGGGTGTATGGGCTTAGGGTCTATGCGTTGAGGGTTTCTGGCTGGAAGTAGCTCCCAAACCTTGTCTGTCATGGTCTTCGGGGCGTATGACTTCAACAAAAGCATCTAAACACTGCAATATCCACGTAACCCGAGACTAACCTTGAGCCGCGTCTGTCATTAAGCCAACGGGTTTAGGGTTGAGGGTGTCTGTCCGAAAGGCTTTTAAAGCCCACACCTAACCCGAAGGCCCAACCCTTATAGGCCTTTATGCACCCCGCGCTGCTTTGAGGTAAGCAGCAACATCCTGTGTCCCTGTATGTAAATCCTGGCACCAACGCAGGTCACAGAGCTGGCTGAAGAAGGCCACCCTTAGCATCATCGCAGGACTTTCAGGGGGAAGTGGGTAGAGAAGGGGGGGTTGGAGTGTAAGGGCGGGTTCTGAGAGATTGAAATCGTATCTTGGATTCCTTTTTGTATTGCAGCCTACTTCCTGAACCTTCAGATCTTTGCTTAGTCGAGAGCTGGCACAAACTGAATTATGCGGAGGCTTGAGGGCTTTCAAGTTCCGGGGCGTTCTAGGTTTGGGTTTTGGGCCTAGGGTCTAAACCTGAATCCACAACCCTAAACCCTATAAACCGTGAGCCCTTTCATTCGAGAGCCCAATCTTAAGCCTTGTGGCCGGCAACCTCCACGAAGCCAGTCCATGTTGTTGAAGGGTTTGTAGGGCTTGTTAGGGTTTCTGGGTCTTTATAGGTTTTTCTACATGTTCTAAGGCTTTCAGGGTGTTTGTAGGATTTGGTCTGGCTTTGTGGTGCTGCAACTCTGCTCCTTGCAATCCTATCGCCGTAAGCTCTGGCGCTGTAGATCGCAGACCGTGGAGATTTGATACAATCACGTTCTAACATAACAATGTAGCAACAGAATTTGTATACAGGTATACGCGTAGTACAATTGTAAAGTCAAAAATACAGAATACTAGTAACACAGCATATAATAACATAATACTTCACTATAATCATGGATTCATTGAAAACAATCCGAAAGACTCGACGAAGACTCAGCCAAAAAGTACTGCAGCTGCAGTGCAGTCCGACTCTGCGGCGTTTGTTTGTAGGGCTGTACTTCGGTAGGTTTATGGGAGCCTCCAAACATCAACGCGGACCCGCCAACAAGGGATCCCTAATTTTCAGAATCCCCATTTCCACCCCACGTAACCCTGAGCCCTAAACGTGGCTACTCTACGCAAGCCCCTAAACCCTAAACCCTAAACCCTAAACCCTAAACCCTAAACCCTAAACCCTAAACCCTAAACCCTAAACCCTAAACCCTAAACCCTAAACCCTAAACCCTAAACCCTAAACCCTAAACCCTAAACCCTAAACCCTAAACCTAACCCTAAACCCTAAACCCTAAACCCTAAACCCTAAACCCTAAACCCTAAACCCTAAACCCTAAACCCTAAACCCTAAACCCTAAACCCTAAACCCTAAACCCTAAACCCTAAACCCTAAACCCTAAACCCTAAACCCCAAACCCCGAACCCCGAACCCTAAACCGCCCAAGACCACACCAGGACCCATGGCCGAGTCCACGATCTTGGACTCCAGGCCTGTCATGGCAATGCCGGATGTCGGGCTTAGGGAAGGCGTCCATCTGAGCGATCTCAGGTTCCGAAAGCCCTAAACCACGAAGCTCTAAACCCTCTAAACCCCCCTAAGCCCCAAAGCCCTGAACTTGCAGACCCTGAACCATAAACTCTCAACCTTGACCGCCCCAAATATTGTCTTTCAGGAGTAGTGTGGCCAGTAGACAGTCCCGTGTTTCAGGTGTGTTAGGCATGGACCCAAGTCGGGAGTTGGGCCAGTTGGTTCAGCCAAGGGTGATAGGGCCCGAACGCGCATGCGCGTCGGAGCAACACACAAAAGAAGCATATGCATATTGTGCAGATACCTGTGTACTTATACACTTGTGTGGATGTTCATGTGTAACACATGCATGCATGTATGTACATACGTGACCTGAGCCTGCAATGCCTCGGCAAGAGTTCCTCAACCCTGCCCGTTCAAGGGACGTTTGCAATTCCTCGGACGAGAAGGGCGACAGATTCCTGCCGGAGGAGGGAACTTCGGGGGACACTTGGGAAGGCGGTGTTTTTGGTTAGGCTCAGGGCGTAGAGTTTCAGCACTGGCTCAGCCAAACTTCTGCAACCGGCGGGACTCGAGGCAGGCATGCCATCCCTACCATACGCCCCTAAACCGTAAGCCCAAAACTCTACGACTCCTAAATTCAGCCCGCAGGAGCTGCCACAAAACCCTCAATCTGGATTGTGGTTCTTCATGTGTAGGGAAGTCTGAGCCGCCGAGTTCCGCGTCGGAGGTATGTGCATACGTGTGCATGTGAGACTGTACCTGGCCTTCCATGCGCCTACTCACTCTCTCATGCACCTTAATCTGCGTGGATCTTGTCTGGAGAGCTCCCAGCCCCCTTGCATCATCCTAACCAAACCCCGAATGAAATGTGCCACCGCTTGAAATTTCACTTTGGCAACTTCGGGCATACCCCCCCCCCCCCGCCCCCGCCCTCGCGTGAGGATTTGGTGGATGCTGACACTGCAGGCACGTCAGTCGTACACAGCAGAAACTGTAAGCCCCAAACCCTCATGATCGGTTCAGCAGCTTCGGATGAGTCCTCGCTTCTTTGGGCTTCGAAAAAAACGGACCACGCCCCCAACACCGTCAAACATAACGGAAGCCGAAACCACAAGCAACCTTTGGTTTTCCTTTCGTCGCCGTGCTGTGTTCGATGGTGCGTAGCTGTTGTCCTGTACTGGTGCCTTTGGTTGACACATGGGATGTCTGGAGCGCAAGGGATAGTTTGCCGAGATTAAACTAAAGTGCACGCTTGGCCCCACTGTAGATGATGTCGATCCCAGAATGAGGTGTGAGGCGCGCCCTTCAACAACAGGATCTGGAATTAGTCTTCGTGGCACTCCCTAACCCCTAAACCCCTAAACCCCAAAACCCAAAACCCTAAACCCTATACCCATGAACAGAACAAAACTAAACCCCTCAGTCCGACTGATCCAAGGCCTTGGCTCCGTTCGCGAGCTTCCTGCTGCAATGGAGTGCCTCAGCCAAATGTAGGGCCTCTGGGATTGTTGTATACTTTTAAGCGGGGGGAAGCCTGGCCTGTTAGTCCCCAGAACTCAGTGCCCATAGGATTCCGATTTCTCCGAGAGGAGTCAGATGCTTGGAATTTGAGTTTATGCAGCATCTTGAGCCAGTGGATTTTCCCAACGACACTCTCAAGCGCTGCCAGACCGCAGGAGAACGCCCTTTAGGCTCCAAGCTTAAAATCTAGGGTATACAAGGGTTATAATGGTGCCCTTTCCAGGACCCATATTAAGGGACCATGTCACCGCCCTAAAAAACCAAGCGGGCATTCTCAAGCCACTGCGCAAAACCAAGCAGCAGAAGTGCCTCGGTAACCCGCCGAAGAGAAGCGTTGACAAGCACCCACCCCGAAGAACAAGCAATGCAGAACGCAAGCTCCCCAAGCCAAAGACTCAACATCCCGGAAGATCTCGCAAAGGCATGTGCAGTGGACCAAAGCGGCTCGCCGGAGGCGCAGGTCTTCCATGCACCTCTGGCGGCGGCGCACCCAGGCGGCGGAGTTCATCCAGGCGTGAAGGAGTGTCTTTTTCACTGAGTGGCGTAGCTGCGGTACCATGAGCACTTTTACCGTCCACCCCCGCGAAGCCATCCACGACCCAGAGTCGTCGAACCACCGAATCTTGCGACGGCGACAGGCGATGTACCGCCAGCGCGTGCAGCAGCGCAGAGACGAGGCCGGCCGTCCACAGTCTGTTGTGCTGTTGTCAGTTCTCAGTTTTTGTGCAAAGACCTGTTGGTCTTTCTGCTCGCCAAAGGCGACGTAGAACGGAGAGAGGTCGAACTTCCAGACCTGCGTGCGGGCCCTCAAAAGCAGCATATTGGACTCCGAAATGAGCAATGAGCCATTTTCTGGCACCGCCGCACAATCGTTTGGAAGTCTGCTCAACTCCATATTGACCAACTCGCCTGCTGCCGACCTGTCAATCCTTCCAACTCTCGCTAACCATCTGACAACAATCATAGTCCAAGTGTTGAACATCGACCGAGCCGACAGGCTAGCAGCAGGAAAGCATCCGATCAAAGTGAAGGGTGCTCTGAGCAAAAGAGGCAGCGCGTGTTTCGGTGAGCAGTTCAACCTCCATGAGCAGTTCAACCTCCATGCGTGTCACGCGAGTTGCAGGTTTAACTCAGAATCACTGAGCTGAAACCCCGTCTTCCTATGCAGGGGCCCACAGAGTTTTTGAGTCTGCTCCGCTGCTTTGGCTCAGTTTGTGACATGTTTCGCTTGGGGTTAGGCTTTAGCTTCTGCTCAAGACCTTTCACAGACAAGTGGACAAGTTTAGCTGCGCGTGGTCGAGACAGCTTCTGCTTCAGTGCGGATGGTTTCTGCGGCGCCTGCCAGGATGCTGATCTTGCAACTCGGCGGCTCCCGCGTTGCTGTTCGATGTGTTACGACCAGCGCCGCTCCAAATCCAAAGTGCCACATCGGCGCTGAGGCCATCGTTGGGCTTTATCTTGGACGATGGCGGCCGCATTGCGGGGGCAGTTTGCCTATTGATTGCCTGCGCCCAAATGCTTTCTGCGCACATGGCGCGGCACATGGCTTAAAAGAGCAGCCGTATCTACGTTGTGAGCACCTGCGCAGGAGTTGTCTGCGCCTGAGTGCATGAGAATACATACAAATTGTTCTTGCGTATGCTGGCACGCCTTTCCCCACCCCAGTCCCAACTCTCGCTGGAGCCTTTACGAGCCCAGCCGCCCTGACGCAGGTGAGAGCGGGGGGTGGACCAACAAGCTTCTCGGCACGAGGTGCGGCATTCCAGGGCAGCCAAAGACGCCTCAAGCCCAACACCTCAACTTTCACCTGCAGGCACCCGCAAGGTCAATTTGAGTGCAAGACCGAGAGGCCTCCATCCTGTTCCTAAGCTCCAGGACTTAACATTTGACTCCTCCACAGCAAGCCCGCAACTCCCAGCCCGAAGCCCGAAGCAATCAAAACAGTTGGTCTGAGTTCGGCTTGGGTGTTTAGATGTCTTGAGATTTCCGGGCAGGGCTTACAGGATGTACGGCTTATGGGATGTAGGGCTGAGGGTGGGGTGAGGGTTGAGGGTTCAGAGTGCTGTCGGGAGTTGAGGCTTCGGATTAAGCCCTAATCATCTGAGAGCCCTAGTGAGGAATTTGAGGATCTGCTGGTAGCGTCTCGAATCCGATTACCCGAAACCCGAAGCCCTGACCCCTAAGCTAAGCCGTAAGCCCTAAAGCCAGAACAACGCAACCCCATGGACCCCTAAACCCTAAAACCCAAGACCCAAAAAATCCCAAGACCCTAAAACGCCCCAACCACTAGACCCAAAAGCTCTACAACTCTAAACCAAAGACACCAAAGCCCAAAACAGGCGAAGCTCAGCACTTCAGCACCCCGCACTCCTCCCGGCCGCAGCAGGCAGGGTTCGGGGTCTAGGGGTTTTAGGGCTTCAAATAAACGGTCACATGTCGATTAAGCGTGTCCTTGTTTGTTGGGGTTGGGGTGACCAAAAAAATGGTCCGTCCTTGTGATCCCGCGCGAGCCGTAGTTTTTAGAAAGTGTGTCAAGAAGGCGCCTTGGGCCGGAAGATGCTGGGATTTTTTTGGGGTGCCATACAGTAGGGTCAGAAGTCGGGCAATTGTTGCAGATTGTACCTGGTTACAACCCTCTTTGTGGAAGAGCTATCCCTACGAATGACATCGAAAGGCCCACTGCCCATGAGCCTCCAGGTACGATGTCCCCCCTAGACCCTACCCCCCAAAATGCGAAGCCCGAAAAAAAGCCTGAAACCCAAAACCCTAAACCCTGAACCTGAACTGTACTGACCCCCAAACCCTGAGGATCTAGGAGACTTTGGAAGGATACGTGCTTTTGTCGCCCCAAGGAGACTACACTCCCCAAGAAAACGTTGTGACCTTGTGGATACTTGCCGAATAGACTTGGAGCGAGTCATGAGTTTGACTTTCGGTTTATGGTTTCGGGTTTAGGGTGCTGCAATCCTGAAAAAGCCTGCAAGGGTGATGGAGCTTTTACTCGGTAAGCCCTCGCGACGCAGGGCGGAGCACTTCCGGTGTGGAGTTCGAGAGTTGAGGCCACCATGGTGTTGCATTTTGCCTTCAGATCCCCTAAGGGCATATTGGGGCGGTATCAGGAGTTTATTCCGGGATGCTCTCAGGGGTACATGCTGAGGGGTCCGAGTATGACGCCCTTGAGGGTTCGGGCTCCAGAGCCCGGGTGTCATGCGGCCCCAGGTGATGAACAAGGGTGGGGGGCTCTGTGATGATGCTACTTGCCGTGGCACGTGCTTTGGGCAGCTTAGGGTTCGGGGGGGGGGGGGGGGGGGGGGGGGTGAGGGCCTAGGGATGTAGGGGCAGCTCCGTGCAGGAGGGTTGCGTTCCCTGTTCACATGCAATACCTGCCAAACTTTGGAAGCTGCATCACAAAATGGTGCTCAAGTTGGCGCACTAAACCCTAAAGCCCGAAACCCCCAAACCCTGTAACCTTAAACCGCAAGCCCTAAACCCTAAACCCTAAAACAAGTTTCGCCGGCGAGTGTTGGGTTGGGCAGTTAGCAATTGAGGTGTAGGGCAGTTACATAGGGCCCTAAGTTAGACTATCAGGAGTATTAGTGTTAAACGTTTGTTTCTAATCCCCTTAACAATGCAGTCAGTGCCATAAGGGAGCCCTTGCATGCAGAGGATTCTGGAGTAGATCCCGCACTTTGCCGCGTGAACAGCTGAAGGCCAGATCTTTCTCCCAGAGGTTTTGGGGTTTAGGGCTTCGGGCTTGGGGCTTGGGGCTTATGACGTAGGATGTAGGGCGTTTACAGGGTTGAGGTTTTTGGTTTAGGGTTAGGACCTTTAGCAGAGGTGAAACATACGGCAGTTCAAGGTCTGCGTGTGAAGGCTCTGACGTTCCGATCTGAATGTTGGATTGGAGGTTTTTGAAGGGTTGCGGGTTGCGGCGGCTCCTGTGCGGGCACTGGGGCCGTGCCCGTGGATGTGTTTACCCGATTCGATGAGGACCCCGGCGAGGGGCATTTTGATGCAGGGCTCTCAGCCCTGTGCCTCGCAGATTTGGTATGATTATTTCTCATGCCCACAGCTGAAGCAGCGACAAGCTTTCGGGCTCCAAGAGCAAGGCCATCCATCACGGAATATGTGTCTGGTGGGTGTCGTTTCTTCTTGGCGTTGTGCCCGGTGATCGATTGATCCGTGGATGACAAGCACTGAACTCCTGACCCTAAGCCCCAGACCTCTTCAAGCCCCAAGCCCTATATGAATACCCTAAATCCTAAACTCCGACCCCAAAACCTCAAACTGTAACCCTGAAGCCCTAGACAAACCTCAACCCTAGACACCTTCGGTCCAAGATTCTTGTTCTGAGGCACTGAACGGTGAAACCCTGGCTCCTCCTTGCGCCTTGATGTTAGGGTTTAGGGTCTGGGTTAGGGTTTAGGGTTCGGGTTTAGGGTTTAGGGTTTAGGGCTTGGGGCTTTGGGTTAAAGTTTAGTCCTTCTTTGGCGGGGGCAGGTTTTAGCGTTTAGACCCACATGCCCCGGACTCCCGAAAGCCCGAAACTCGAAATCCACTAAACTCAGGCTCAACTCCTGATGGCCCAAGCCAGTACATCCTAAAGTTACGAAAACAAGTGGAACCCCGCTCAGAGCCACCGAAACCGACCCCCAAATGCACCCCAAACCCTCCGCAGCCCCATTTTTGAACATGTGGGAGCCAGTTACGGCCCCCAGTCGCAGTCGCGCAGCCTGGGCAAAAGAGGAATCACCTGTCTCGCTGTGCAGTTCAAGTTCCATGCGTGTCGCGCGATTTGGAGGAGGCTTATAAGCCCACGACCCTGAGCCCACGACCCTGAGCCCCGAGCTCTAATGCAGCGTTGGTCTGGGATGGTTGCACTCCTGTGCACATGGAACGCCTGCCAAACTTGGAAGGTGCATCACCAAATGGCGCTCAAGTTCTTCAGCGCTTGTCAGCCCAAACTTCAACCCCTAGGCCGGGGTGTGTTGGGTTGGGCGGTTAGCATTTGAGGTGTAGGGCAGGTACTCGTAGATACATAGGGGCCCTAAGTTAAGCTACCAATAGTAAAAATTTAGTTTCTAAGCCCCTTAACAATACAGTCAGTGAAATTAAGGGAGGCCTTGCCTGCAGGGTTCCATGAGCGCTTGGGGATTCTGGAGTGGTTCTTACGTGCACGTTGTTCCAGGCGTCCGCGTAGATTGTCCCCGTAGCCTTGTAGCAGACCTATGAAGTTGGCAAAGTACACTCGTTTGGGTCCAAGGGAAGTCGCAATACTCCCGAATCACATTCGCAAAAACGCCCGTGCTCCTTGCATGTTAGGGTTTAGGGCCTATTCGGAAGCAGCAGGGTTTAGTTTATATAGGGTGTAGGGTTGTAGAAGAGCGAAGTCTGAAGGCCGAGACCTCAAGGCGACTGGGTCGACCGTGGGCAGTGGCCCAATCCTGATGCTCTTCCCGGCCGCTGGGCTCAAAATTGTTGACCCGAAACGGATAGGGTTTAGGGTTTAGGGTTTAGGGTTTAGGGTTTAGGGTTTAGGGTTTAGGGACTAGGGATTAGGGATTGGGGTAAAAAACAAGACCCCAAACCCGAAGCCCCGAACCCCAGATCTCAAACCCACAACCCTGAAACCCAAATCCGGAACCCCAAAACCCCAAATCCTCCAAATGTATCCCTCAACCCTAAACTTCCAAAAAAACCCTAAACCCCGAAATCCTAAACTCCCAAACCGACGTTTTCTCTTCGGGCATCTCAGCTGGAATCAAGCCCCGAACATCGATGCCCTGTCTTGAATCAGGAAGTTTCGATTTAGGGTTCAGTGTTTGGGTTTAGGAATTAGGGTGTAGGGTTTAAGGCTTTAAGGGTTTAAGGGTTTTAGAGTTGCTGGGCTCAGGAGATCCCAGGGCTCAGAAATCAGAAACTTGCTGTAGGGTGTTTGGGTGTTTGGGGGTTTAGAGGTTTTCGGTGATGCCATTTCTTCCTTTTCGCTTCTCTCATATTCATCCTTACATGATCCACCTCTCTGCCCACGCGCCGAGCCGTGATTTGTGCAAGTGAAGGCCATAGCAGGAGGCTCTTCCGTTAGTGGCCACACGAGAGTAGCAACCTTGGCATGTGGACTTTCAACTCGAAGCCCTTAGATTCACTAGCCGCTGCGACATGACATGATGGCCAGGGCTACGAGGCCAAGACAGACAAGCAACCGTAGCATCGAAAGTTTTAGGGTGTAGGGTTTAGGGTTCAGGGTTTAGGGTTGAGGGTTTAGGGTTTAGGGGGGTTCGCGCAGAAATAGGCTAGGCTGACTTCGACCCTACTACGGCGACAGGCTGGTGGCTCCGGTGCGGGCAGGCACGGACGTCTCGAGGTCCCTGGCTGCCATTTCCCCCTTGAACCCTGGAAGGGTCTTGGAGTTGAAGAGTTTTTCGAGCTTTGGTGGAGCAGTCTAGAACCAGCAGGCTCTAAACGTTCAGAGCCCATCACCTGAGGTTCTAAGAGAAGAGGAGCTTGCTTCTGTGCAGGCCGGAGGGGTTCTAGAAACACTACCCAAAGCCCTAAACCCTAAACCCTACACCGTAGACCCTAGACCCAGGACCCTAAACCCTAAACCCTAAACCCCAAAGTCGGGGTCTTGCCCAAGGTTAGGATAAGCCTGCGGGTGGGAGCCCTAAACCTGAAACCCTTCCGATCTCAGGTCGTAAGCCTGGTCCAGGACCTAGGGTTTAGGGTTTAGGGTTTAGGGTTTAGGGTTTAGGGTTTAGGGTTTAGGGGCCGTTTGGCAGTGTGCCTACTGAAGCACGAGACTGTGCCCCATGCACATGGACAACCGGTGCAAGACGAAGGGTCTAGAGTTTAAGGAGACCATATAAACCCTTAGCAAAAACTACTGTAACTGCGCCGAGTTCGTAGAACTCTCTCTGAGAAGCTAAACTGCTGAGTCTGTGCGAAATCTTACTCCTCGTCGGAGTCTGTTGTAATATTCAACTGGGCAAGACCAGACATCGTAGGAAGCGTGTGGACCTCGCCATCTGGTCTCCGGGAACAGCAGGCTTCAACACACAGGACCAGCACCTGAACCCAGAACGCCAGAACCTTCAGCCGCTGAACCCTGAACCTTGAGCATAAAACACCTTCAATGCCTAACTGTAAGCCTTGAACCCCAAACCTCAAAGAGTCTGAGGTGGTTACTCTACGTTTTTGTACACTCGATCAGCTGCGTGTTCGGTTCGGCTGCTCTTGCAACTCGGCGGCGGCTCCCGCGTCTGTTCGGTTTTTTACCCAAATCCGGAATGCGTGGCTGCCAGATCGGCTGAGGTCATTCGCTGGGCCTTACCTTGGACTGTTCCGGCCGCATTGCAGAGGCAGTTTCCCTGGTTTTTGCCTGCACCGAATGGCTTGGGCACCATGGCTTACACGAGCAGCAATGTAGTGCAGGTCACCTGTGCAGGAGTCGTGCGTGCCTGAGGGCGTTTCTGCAGACCGCATTCCTGGAATACAGCGCCGAGCCCCAAACCCCGGGAGCCTTAGCTGTCCCAGCCGCTTTGAGGCGGGAGCTGGGTGCGCGAGGCTTATGCCCATGTGCATTCCATTTCCGTCTTGGCATAGTCGATCATAGTCGGCACCAAGCCCGCGAATCCTCCTTCTCAACCAGACTTGGAACCCTCATACAGCTGGGGCGAAAACTTGCATGGGGAAGCGTTCAGTGCCAGACTCGCTCGCTGAGCCGAAGCCCGGAACCCTATAAAACGCGAAGCCCAGGGGCCCGACCGAGCTTTTGAGTCTGCTGCGCTGTTTTGGCTCGGTCTGCGACAGGCTTTCGGCCGCTTGGGGTCTAATCTTCACACCTCCGCAACAGCCTTCACAGACAAGGGGACAAGTCTAGCTCCTCGCTAGGCCATGCATCCACCCAGCAGATTTCGCAGAAAACTTAAGACTAGCTCCTCACAGTCGCACGCAGTCAAGACATCAGTTTCAGTGTGAGTGTGGATAGCTTCTGCGACGCCTGCTGCAACGCCACTGATCGTGCAACTCGGCAGCTCACTCCCCGTGACTTTACTTTCGACCAGCACTACTTGCAAGCAGGCATGTGTGGCTGCCGGATCGGCTGAGGCGATGACGGCCGCGTTTCGACTGTCGAGCACCGAGGCCTCCAAAGCATGACTTGTTGAGTGTGTGCCTGGGGTGCGTTCCGGAGGAATCCAAGGCAAGAATGAGAAGACTGTGAGAAAGAAGAGAGGCAGAGTGGATATGAGAGAGGAGGGGACGAGCAAGCGGTGGCCAATCGAAGACCTCTACGACCGCGACTGGACCTTGGGCGACGTGGAGCTCCCTGGCCTGCGGTCTTACCAAAGCTTAGCCTGAGTTATTCTAACCCCACATCACTCCACTCAGGGTTCAAGGCTTTATGGGCATAGGCTTGCTTATGGGCACCCCTCAACATTCCCTCAACCCAACGGTTGGGCCTCAGATCCACATTGAAGAGTTTTTTTTTAGTTGCGCTGAATCCAGTGCATCTTAGTACATCGTCGGCGCAACGTGAACAAAAGCAAACATCAACTGTGATAGAACCCACTGGAAACGGCGTTGCGGAATATGTGCAGTCGCTTTCTTTGTGTGCTCCCGCTTCCTGTTCCCCTGCCATGTTGTGGCGCGGCAGGGGACACTTGAAGCTTACACCAGGCCCCTAAACCCTAAGCCTTAAACCCTAAACCCTAAACCGGATATAAACCCTAAACCGTAAACCGTAAACCGTAAACCCTAAACCCTAAACCCTAAACCCTAAACCCTAAACCGTAAACCGTAAACCCTAAACCCTAACCCTCAACCCTAAACGGTCCCAGGTACCCGGACCCCCAGGGCCATGTCTTGACGGGCAACGTGAGCCGATCCATGGCGGCGACCTTGGCTGTCTGGGAACTGGGTCGAGGGGTTTAGGGTTTAGGGTTTAGGGTTTAGGGTTTTCATGCCCTCAGGAGATCAAGACTATGGTTCAAGGCTTCAGCAGTCCTGAAGTGTTTAGTCTTGATCAAGCTACGGAGTGCGGTGGTTCACTCTACATGGTTGTGATGTCTGGTAGCAGGTATTGCCCCAAACCCTGAAACCCTTAAACCCTAAGCCCCTAAACCCTAAACCCTAAGCCCTAAGCCCTAAACCCGAAACCCTAAACCCTAAACCCTAAACCCTAAACCCTAAACCCTAAACCCTAAGCCTTAAACCCTAACCCTAACCCTAAACCCTAAACCCTAAACCCTAAACCCCAAACCCTGAACCCTGAACCCTGAACCCTAAACCCTAACCTTAGACCCTAAACCCTCTCTTATGTATATTTACACCTTACGGGGGGCCGTGGCCACGGGCAAAGAGCCGTGGCCAGAAAGTTGCCAATGGCCACGGCCCTCATTAATGTTGGTGGTGGTCAAAATGGGATTTTCGCGTTTCAAAGCCCAATGGCCACGGCTTTTTTGCCAATGGCCACTTTTTTTTGCCAATGGTCAGCCTTTGCGAGGGATCCTAGGGTCCCGTCTTTGGTGGTTGTGCCTGCGTCCCATAACAACGCAACCGCGCAATGCAATCGCACACGAAAAGGCTGGGCATGCGCCCAAACGCAAGGCTCCACAAAACCCAACAGGGCCTCTTCTGACCCAGACCCCCATTCTGGACTCGAAACCTCGGGTCTGGGGCAGATGGGGGCTTCGACACCCCACCGCCCACTTAGTCTTTCTCATCTTGAGTTGTTCGAGAGCGTGGGGCGGGGGAAAACAAAAACCATGAGGTTAACAAAATTAGGTCATTAGCTCGAAGTAGCGAAAAGAGGCAAGCGCTCGAATTGCAGTTTGAAGCACATTCATGCACCACTTTGTTACGGAGCGTTTCGGGTTTCGGGCTGTTGGTCATTTTACGTCACTCATGTGCTTGTACGAGGATGCCACACGCCGCTTTGTTGCGGAGCGTTTCGGGCCTGTTGGTCATTTTATGTCACTCATGCGATTGTGCGAGGATGCCACCCGCCACTTTGTTACGGGATGCGGATCAAAAAAAATTTATTTAGGATCAAAAAAAATATTTAGGATCAAGAAAAATTTATTTAGGATCAAAAAAAAATTTATTCTGTTCTTCCGACGGAGAAAGAGAAAATGGGATGGAGGGAGGGAGAAAAAGGAGGGAGGGAGGGAAGGAAGTACGGAAGGACAGGAAGGAAGGAAGGAAGGAAGGAAGGAAGGAAGGAAGGAAGGAAGCAAGGAAGCAAGGAAGCAAGGAAGCAAGGAAGCAAGGAAGCAAGGAAGCAAGGAAGCAAGGAGGCAAGGAAGCAAGGAAGCAAGGAAGCAAGGAAGCAAGGAAGCACGGAGGCACGGAGGCAAGGGAACGCAAGGAAGCAAGGAAGCAAAGGACAGCAAGGAAGAACAGGGAAGCAGGGAAGCAGGGACGGAAGGAAAGGAAAAGGAAACGGTAAAAAACGGAAAGGAAGTCTGCGCCCCCACAACCCAAAACCCCAACCCCCCCCCCCCCCCCACCCCCTCAAACCACGCGCCTCGAGTTGTATATTTTTAAAAGCCGAGGCAAGCTTGACTTCAAAAGCTCATGAATCCTTCCACAAACACCAAAGGGATTGAGAGGAGGTGTGTATTATTTTTGCAAATGGGGGGGCTGCGCCCCCCCAACCCCCCGCAGTTTCTTAGTCCGGGCAAGCTTGCTTCAAAGCACATGAATCCTTCCAATCCCATGATGCGAGCACAAGAACATATTACAAAAAGATGCAATAATTTGATAATGCACAAAAATACAACAATATACAAGTATATACAAGAATATGCAGCAATATGCACGTAAAACAAGAATAACTTACAATAATTTTCAGTAATTGACAATAGTATTCAATAATCGACAACAATATACAATAGTATACAAAATGTACAATAATATACAACAATATATACAATATTTTCGAAAATATATTAAAATATACAGTAATATAGAAAAGCAAAAACTCAATGACATACAATAATGTAACCTAGTATACAATAATATACAATTATAGTCAATAATATACAATACTATACAATAACATACAATAATATACTATAATATAGAATAATCTGCAATAATATACAATAATGTACAGTAATCTACACAAAAGAGAATAATACAGAGTAATTTTGAAAATATACAATACCATTCAATAATATGCAACAATATAAAATATTATACAACATACAAGAAAACACACGACAATACAATAATACTCAACAATATGTACAACAATATACAATAATATGCAAGAATATGCAGCCTTTGCAAACTCAGAAATGCTGCTATTTACAGTATTTCCAGCCTCTGAAATCGCAGAGATGCTGCTATTTTCAGTATTTGCAGCCTTTGGAAACTCAGGAATGCTGCAGTGTACAGTATTTCCAGCTGCTTTTGAACGCGCAGAACTGCTGCTATATACAATACCTGCAGCCTCTCTGGGAACTCAGAAATACTGCTATTTTCAGTAGTTCCTGCATAAACGCTGTGTTTTTTCGGTATTTAGAGCTTGCTAACGGCCAGAACTGCTGCATTTCTGAGCGTTTACGGCCTCCGCTTCGCTTGCAAGAAGCCTTCGAAGCCTTCAGTAAATTATTTTTTGATCCCAAATAAGTTTTTTTTTGATCCGCCTAGAAATAAATTATTTTTTGATGCCAAATATTTTTTTTGATCCCCTACCCGGCGCAGCCACCAACAGCAAACATTGACTTCGTAGTTACATCTCCATGTTTTGCGAGTCCTTTGTCGTGCAGGGATCAGTTGGGTTGATGCCTTGACGCCGTTGAGCATCTCGGCTGGACAGTGCAAGTTATTTGGGTGGCAACGATTTGTGATCCGTTTATGTGTCCTTTAGCTAGCATGGCAACAAGTCTCCGTGGCAACATGGTTCTTAGTCTTCAGCAAGCTTGATTGGTGATTTGTGTTTGGGAGGTCTCATGCTGCATCGATGTGATTTTGGCCACCATGCCCTTGCATGAATGTCCCAGAACCAAGGAGAAATCTCGCCTATCGCTTCAATTGCATTCTTGCTGTACGTGGTGATGACCGTCTTCGCGATCCTCAATGTTGTGACAGGCCGAATGCCGCATGCTTTGTGTTCAGTCTTCACACCTGTTTGGGGAGGGCTGATGGGCTTGTTGTTTGGAGTATGGGGATGGCATGCCACCTTCGTTTCAGAATCTATGAAGCATACCTTGATCCCCCGCCAATGCAAGCACTTTGGAAAGGTGTCTTCTGCAACATGGCAATTGAGAGCGCTCGGGCTGACAAGGCACTGTGGGACTCTTTGGACGCATGCCCTTTCACCGAGAGGGAAGAGAGAGACCGAGAGAGACAGAGAGAGAGAGCGAGGGGAGGCCTTGCGTGTGGCGAGAGAGAGAGAGAGGAGTACTCAGTTGTTGCATGTAGAAGCACGTCCGTCAAAGCTTCCGAGTAGAATGGCCTAAAGGATTGCAAAGTTGAAAGCTGCTTTGAAAACGATTGCAAGCTATGGACAGCAACTCGGAAGTCGTTTCTGCAAGGCTCCGGGTACTGTTTGGGTCGGGTTGAAGGAGAACAGCACAGAAAGAGACATTCAGAGGAGCAGCGGTGATTCCTGGCACGGATGGTGTGTTGACTCCGCTGCTTTTGTGAAGCCGAATCCCCCAAAGTTCGGGCTGAGACAGGACATGGCGATCTTGCAGCAGATGCGCAACGAAGCTGCATTTGTTTGCCGCAGTGGTGTTCCATGTCAGCACATGGCTTCACATATCGGGAACGGGTTTCAAGGGTGTCCCGTCGGTACTTCAGACTTCATCACCAAATACACCCGCTTGCAGCGGACCTTACACCGGACCTAACATTGTCAGCGCGGCATGCTAGGCAAAACCGAGCTGTCGAAATTACAGACCTCAAGCCGGAAACACCTCCAAGCACGCAAAGCCAGACTTTCTCTCCATGAGTTGTACTGTAAGGCAAGCACGAGGCCCAGGTGGAGTCGCTGCGGGACATCTTCCAGGTCCTACTCTCAGCTTGGCGATTCTGGCTTCTGGGGGTATGCGGGCTTTGTGCGCACAAAGAGCCTGCAACCTGACTCTGTCATTTGGCCTCATGAAATTCGGCGAGGGCCTGTGGACATGTTCGGGAACTTGCATACGACCAGAGTGCGTTGCGAGGCTTTCCTTAAGATCCGGGGCACACACAGCAAACCCCTTCTTTGCAGGAGATCGACAGCGATGGAACAAGCGTGTTGACACTGCCGGAACTCAAGGACTTGCATCCCGCAATCATCAGAAGCTTCACAGCCGACCACGTGGTACCATGAGCGCGAAGGATCCAGTTCAGCTTTAGATGTCTCTTGATGATCACCTGGCAAAGGCCCTGAGGAGGAGGTACCTGACATGTGTGCACCTTGCAAGCATAATGACCTAAGTCTGCCACCACTGAAAACATGCCCCAGTACGAATGCCTCAAGAAAGTCGAGAGACGACCACACTCACCACTCGGTTGGATCCTTTGGCTGAGGTTCCCGTAGCCCAGAACCCCGCTGAAAACGCTGCCATTACTGTATGAAGCCAGTTAACTGTGTAAACGTCTCCATTGCGAGGACGCGATGCAGACGGCTCCTTTGGCAGAAAAAGGAGCAGGCTTTTGATTGCAGGGTGTGACATGCTACATTGCTCCATGTTTGCACGCGAATTGCGTTCTCTTGTGGGGTCCCGGGCTCACTGAAATAAAGGACAGAGAGAGAGAGAGAGAGAGAGAGAGAGAGAGAGAGAGAGAGAGAGGGGCTTTGATGGGGAAGATGGGGAGCAATGGGTATGGGGGGAGGGGGGGGCAAACCACTGGCTGCACACGGGCACCTTCCGCATCTCAACGAACAGCCCCAAATACAGGGGCGGGCGATGACGCCCGGGGGTCCGCCCCCATGCCCCCAGAAAGAAAGAAAGACGGGTTGAATAAGTGAGAGAGCCTATGACAGCACCTCACTCCGAGGGGCGCCTTTCGTGCCCAGGGCTTCGACCCAAAAGAAGTTTTAAAAGCATAGAGTGCGAGAGGGGCAGCGAGTTGAGACTCCACTCAGAAGTCTTCGCAGGCTGCATCCCCACAACCGAAGCCCTAAGCCTTGACCATTACCAGTGAGCATCGGACGTCCTGGAAATGCCTTGTCTTCCGGACTGCAATACTCGAGAATGTTCGGGTGTTGGTATCTCCTGACTAAGTCATGCCGTGAACAACAATGGAAGCCTTTCTGAGCAGTGCACACATTTCTTGCGTAGGGACTGTCTCGCCAAGGACGATATGTCCAGTTTCATGACGTCCATGGACATTTCGACTCAGGATGTTTGGACGTTGTTCAGGCCGCATGGTCTCAACATTGAGGATGGTCTTCTGCAGTCTTCGGTTGCAACTTTCATGCCCATGTAATTGGGCCAAAGGCCTGTTTGCGGAGTTCATCGGCTTGCATTCTACAAGCAATTGGAGCCCACAGGACATTAGCGGACCATCAGGGGTGGTGGGCTCGATTTTTCAACCCGCCCCAAAATGGTTCAATTCATTAGCATGCCGCGGGGTCATGCGAGGTCACTATTGTGTGTTGAAAATACGTACGCGTTTATTGACTGGGCTGTCACGACTCAGGCCGCAAAGAAGCCTGTGTACCCTTTGAACAGGGCCTTTCCGCGCTTGACGAACAGCGCAAGATACCTCGGCAGCTGAGGGTCATCGACACGGACAACAGCGGCTCCGTCACTTTGGACGAGTTCGTTTTTGGCTGAGCCTTGGCAAGGAATAGTTCAAATTTGGGTTAGGTGGCTTATTCTTTCGGACTGACGTGTCGATCATCAGGTTCACAGCAGTGAAAAGACACGTTGATGGATCTCTGATCGACGTAAACTCTGGAGTCCGCTACGAGTTAAGTGCAAGACCTGCTTTCCAAGGCATGCACCTCCAAGGACCGGCCAAAGGCCAAGCCAGAGTTTGGGCTCAGGGCTTATCAGGTCTGTGGGCAATGGCATTGCTAAGCCTTAAGTCTGTCATAATCCAAAGTGCTCTGCCCTGAGTATGTGAGTTTCCTGTTTCCACATGCTTGTCGCACCTTCGTTGGCAGGGTTACCGGGCTGGGTGGTCAAGGGGCAGCAGGAAGAACGATATGGGGGGGGGGGGGGGGGGGGGGGGGGGGGGGGGGGGGGGGGTGAGGCAAGCTTAAGCACAAATGGCGCCTTGCGAATTCTTCCTTCGGTCAGTGATCAGGCAGCCTGAGTTAGAGTTGGTGGGCGCCCTTACTTGCAACCTCTAGGAGTTTTTGTCTGCTGCGGGTATCTGGCCTCCATATAGGCCTCCTTGCTCTCTCATCAAGCTGGCCGCAACAAGTCCACGCACCTTGTGTAGACTGTAGATTCCTGACACAATCCTGCGGTAAAACAAACCGTATTTCGAAGAGGGCTGCTAGATCTGCTGCCCCCAGAAGAAATCAGCAAAAATAGAGTACTGGAACTGATTAGTTGAGCCTTGACCAGTCAGGTTAGAAGAAGAAGTACTGCCCTCTAATCGGCATCGCTTAAGAACAACATGGCCACATAGGCAAGGTTGTTCCTTATCGTGCTTGTTTCTGCGCATTTGGCTTGTGCTTTAGCTGGACAGCTTCTTACTAGTTCGAGGTAAGGCAGGTAAGGCATTCAGGAATTTGGTACTGTGTATCCCTCGATGTACATCTGTAAGGCAGAGGGCGCCTAATTTTCGAATTCCCTACCAAGGACCAGCAAGTTTTCGGGAGCCCAGAAAGCATCCCGCTTTCAGGTGTGCAGATGGCGCGGTTGCCGCTCACCTCTCAACAACCTGGATGAGGTTAGGGGTTAGGGAGAGGACGACGCTTGCGTCTGGCTAGCACACCGGGAAAAGGGCATGTTGGCCTAGCTAGTGGTTGCTATAACCGATCAGCCCTTAAGTGCATCCGAACATTATACCTTTGCCAAGTCGCAGCCCCAATTGCGCAAGGTGCACGCCGACATTTTGCCCGAATTCATCAAGTAGATTCCGTTCAACAAGCACAAACTCTGCATATCTGGTCCAGGCTTCCCATTGTTATCTTTTTGGGGCGTTTTTGCCTCATGTTCTGAATTGGAAAGAAGTAGCTCGCAAGGCAGTTCGACATTCAAAAATGTCCTTCAAACTTACTGGCTCCTGGTAGGCCACTGGAGAAAGAGGAACCCAGGATCCTTGAAAGAGATGTGCTAGGTTCTACTTCCCTAGTGCCTCACTAAGATTGAGGTACAGCTTTCGTAGCGCCTCACTCCGCACGAAATAGCTAGGCGCAAAAGTCCCTGCCACCAAGGCAGCACGAGACGGCCAGCGTCCGTAAGGAGATGAGAACACTACGCCGCTTCATGGACAGGCCAGTGTAGACTTAGACTTGGCGCTTGTGCACAGTGTAGGCATTCGGAGCTTGAGGATGACAGGAAGTGAACCAGCCACGGATGTCGATGCGCCGATTCAGAAGTTGTCGGTGTGTAAGACACTCCGCCGACCGCCCGGTCACAGGCTGAGGCTGCTGCCGATGAACTCGGATCCCTGGCTGGAAATGGAGGTCGCACTTGGGAGAACTTGTGAATATCTCCTGTAGGGTCTTAAAGACACCCCGCGATTGGCAAAAGCGTTTGTTTTCGGAACCTGCACGAAGAAACCAATCGTGCAGGGTACATTTCCAAAATCAGAACCTTACCATGTACTCCTCGGGCCGTAGGAGAGCTACAGCGTTTGTGATGGGGATCTTGGGCTACGCTCCGAAATGCTCCGAAATGAGTTGAGTAGTCCAACGCTATAGGAGCTCGAGGCCTCGAGGTCGGGATGTTTGACCTCTGTTCGGGTGGACGCTGCGGCTCAATGCTTAGGGGGTCAAGGGTTCAGCAGTAGCAGTAGTGCTGGTGGTAGTAGTTGTTGTTGTTGTTGTTGTTGTTGTTGTTGTTGTTGTTGTTGTTGTTGTTGTTGTTGTTGTTGTTGTTGTTGTTGTTGTTGTTGTTGTTGTTGTTGTTGTTGTTGTTGTTGTTGCAGTTGTAGTTGTAGTTGTAGTTGTAGTTGTAGTTGTAGTTGTAGTTGTAGTTGTAGTTAGCTGAGACTTAAAAGTAGTGGCTTAAGACTGAGCATCAGTCGTCGCCCTTTAGCTTGATATCTTGGCATGGGCCCTTGTCTGCCTGAGGTAGTGCCAGCCGAAGCCCAGCAATCTCTCAGCGAACATGGGCGAAGCGAACATGTGGTCATTTAGGCCTTTAAAGACACTGTGCGTGTCTGCACAATGCTGTATATTTAAGGATGTCCGTTGAGCGCCCGCTGCGGTCTGCCCGGTTACACTCATGCGAACTCGAGGAGCCGCAAATTTGTAAATGGTCGTAGGATGCCAGGTTTTGACCCCAGCATCAAGGGTCTCCCAATACGTTCGGGAAGCTGTTTTGGGATGTTGAGGGTTCAGGATGTACCCTGCAGACTCAGCTCAAGACACAGAAGGTGTGATTCAGCCCATTCTGCGCCCTTCCCCTACTGGCAAGTGAACTCGAGTCCGTATCAGATGTCCGTCAGACCAGTGCGTGTCTATGGAATCTATCTATGGCTGACTAGCAGGTGGGTCATATCAGTCAGATATGGCCCGCAGGCGCGGACTTGCGACGACTTTGGCGATGAGATATCGTTCGGGGGGGGGGGGGGGGGGGGGGGGACAAGGATTCAGAAGTCAAACGCCCTCTGATCTATGAGCCTTGGGGCTTTGTGCTTGGGGTGTGTTTCCGAGTGTTCGGGCTGCAGGCCCCTTGCAGAGGCGGCTTTAAGATTGTAAACAGATATGCATGAACAAAACGAAAAATCAACACATATCTATAATATATATATATATATATATATATGATGTGGATCCCTGGGATGCATCGCTCAAGTCTGTCACAGGCCTCTGCCATTTGGCTTCTGTGAAGCCTAACCTTTGCACTGCCCCGCCCAAGAAGGGCCAGATGAGCATGTGCTAGGAAACAGCAGATCAAGAGACTCGATGAAGCATGTTGGTGAAGGCGGCTCGTGCTGGCACTTGCTGTTCATGGGCGCGATGGCACTGCTTTGGTGAGATGCGAGTGGGCGCCGGACCGTTCGATGGTATCCGTCGCCCAACCCTCACCGCGGCTTTCGTGGCTCCGTATTTGAAACCCAATGTGCCGGATGCAAGCTGAATTGTGAAGCTCTGCCGCGCACGGGCACTTTCCAAGAACATCTACAACCATCAGAGGAGACAACGTTATCATCCCCAGAGAAGCAGCACTCGTCTTCTTTTCGGCGAAGCCGCCTTTCAATGAAGCTTTGCTAGGGTCATTTCTTGGCCTGGCTTGCAAGATGCAAGGCATGTAGGTGTTGAGTTGATCCAAGTGCAATCTTGGAGAGCTCTTTCAATTTCTCTTGGTCTGCTGAGCAGCGACCAAGCTTTCTAGGGGCTCTGGTTCTCGATACTTCGGTCGTTGAAGTCATTGAAGTCTTGCCGCCGCAAGGCACCAGCAATGTCGATTCCGCTTAGACCTTCGCAGGGTTTCGAGGAGTCACAGCCTTCCCTTAGTGTCTTGGGTCCAGGTATGAGTGGAAGCTCGAGTCAAGCAGCCACCTTGTTGTGATGGTGTCTGCCCACGCAATATTCGGGTTCAGCAAGTGAACAAAGAGCCGAGCACAGCAACTGAGTCGTACTAATATATATATATATATGTTTATTCTTTCATTTATTTAGATAAAGATATAAATGTACTCTATACATATATGTATATACTCTGCATAACATATATATATATATGTATACATACATACGAACCTTTTGGGATATGTTTGCGAATCCATTGGTGGCCTGTACGTGCCATAGACCTTTCGCGGTCTGAAGAGCCAGCAGTCACCCAGAAAGCTCGCAGCCGGATGGTCCAGCAAACCTGCAAGACTCTTGACGTTCGGTTTTTGAATGATTGGCTTTAGGGCTTCATGGGTTCATGGTCAGAGTTACTGGATTTGGGGTTAAAGGCTTAGGGTTTCGCAGTTTGGGCAGCCTGTGCATTTCAAGCCGTCTGTCCAGGGGGCCTGGGGGGTTTGCGTTCGAGTCCTTCCCAGCCCCTTGGAAGGCTGGAAAAGTAGAATTCCCAACGGTGCTATCCTGTACTGCTTTTGGGTTGTGCAAGGCTTACGCTTACAAGCCCGGCGGCTCCCATCAAGTGGAGAGCTTCACGTCTGTGCAATGAACGATGCTCGCGGGTTGGCCGTGATTTCCTGAACATTCATGTGGGCACCATGCTAGCAATTCATCTAGTGACAGCTAGCGAAGCTCATTCCCAGGAGAAGGCAGGTTTGCTGGGTTTTCCCCATCAGCTCCGCTGGTCGTAGAGGACGTGGCCCAGGATGGCTTGATGTACCAGCCAGGGTTTTGTGGCAGAAGCTGCTCTCAGTGGGCTTCAGGCTGTAGGGATCAGAGCTTCGGGCTTGGGAATTCAGCACCTATAGGGTTTCGTGCATGATTCTGGTGCTCAGGAACGAAAGGGTTTGGAGCTCAGCACGTCGGATTTCGGGTCATTCACAGGTTCCGAGCGTGAGGCTTGGTTTGGGGCCCATCAGAGCGACACGGGGATGTGCACTGGCATTCTTGGCACATATCCGGTTTCCACCAGGGGCTTCTTTGTTCCCAGAATGGTTTCCACCTCCCTTCTGCCCTTGGAAACCGGTACCGAAAGATATGAATCGCGTTGGGGTCCTGGACACTGTTGAGGCTCCATGTGATCATGAGATGCGCGAGCTTGAGCGCAGAGACACACAGGACTTTTTGATGCAGATGGTGTGGAACTCATGGTTTTGTACTCCGTCTGCTTTCAGTAGGCACTGTCGCCTGGGCTGCTGGACTGTGCAGCAAGCAGGCAGCATCCAAATCGCGCTCCGACGCTGCACAAACAGGTTGTCGTTTGCTGCTATCAACTGGTATGCCCAGTTTATGTCTGGGTACCTATGAATGATTCATTCTTGGTCTTTGCTTTGTGGATAGGGGACATGAATCCGGTTTCAGACTCCTTTGTTGCATGAAAGGTGATCCCATGAGAGACTGAATGCCGTGGTCAAGGGACTTGCAGTCACTTGTTGTCCTCCATGAACCCTTCTGTGCTTTCTGCAGCTCCTTTCGTGGCCGTGGGCCGGGGTTTGGGAACTTCTTAGCAGTCTTAGCAGAGCTCATCCGCAGCGTGCTCGGTTTGCCCCATGTCATCGAAGCCCATGCTCCTCGGACTGCGACGTGCGGCTTCAGTTGTTGCACAGGCGTATAGGCCGTAAAGGCTGTTGGGCTGCATACTCCTTCATGAGAAATTGCATCGTAACAAAAAAGGGAACAGACATTCGAGTCTTAGGGATTGGCACAGGATATCCCGGACCAGCCATGCCTTTCCTTGCCCAGTCCAGTGTGTTGTTTATTTGATTTGTAGTCGGCACATCGGCGCTCTCTGCTGATAGGCATGTCCCCGCGCCGCCCTCAGAAGTAGGGATTAGGTGGGGTTTTGGGACCACCTTCACAAGTAGCGGCAAGTAGCGGTTGGCTTTTGAGCTTATCGGAACTGGCAACCTGACCTTGTCCGAGAGCTTCTGAGGCCCTCAATTATTGAAGTAGGCCCTATATATGTCCTGCTAGGTCAGGCGCGCGTGCAGTCAAAAGTCCGCTTCCCTTCCTTGTGCATTGCACATCCTGTCAGGGAGATGTAAGCCATCGCGGGCGACTTGTAAGTTGAGGCTTCGAGATTTTGACGTGTCACGGCTTTCTTTTGGCATTGAAGCGTCTGAAAGCAAGGGGCGCTTTCTTCACAACCGAGCAGCTTTTGTTTGTTTTTCTTGAGTCTTGCCTGCGCAACGCCGGATGAATCCCCGACAGGCGGAAAGTGCTTACACCACGCCCTGTTTCCCGAAGTTTGCAGCCGTAGAATCGCCGCCTCCGCCCCAAACCTGAGATCATCGATTATGTCTCCTTGATACTGGTACTAGTGACTAGTGTTCCTATTGTTGTAGTTTTGTGGGTGGTATTACTATTGTTTATATATATATATATATACATGTACTATTAGGGGTTTGGGTTTAGGTTGCCATCAAAGCACGGCGGAATTGAGACCCCGTACCCACGAAACTTCCCTGACCGAACCTGACTGAAAGCCTTGTGAGCCTGTCCGCTAAACCCTAAACCCTAAACCCTGAGCCCTACGTCCTCTCAAGCCCGAAGTTTCTGCGAGGTCAGTGAAGGAGGACACCTGCAGCGAAAGCTCCACCACCTTGGACGAGGTGCCCCTGGCTTTGGATTTTCTGGATTTATATGTAAATATGAAGATTAAAAACTAAATACATATAAACACGTATGTACACATATAGTTGTTATATATTTTTATATGTATATTGTTTATACCGTTACATTCATTTTTCTTGTGTTTTATTCTGATTCTGCTCCTTGCAGGGATTGTTTAGCCTGGCTATTCTGTTTGCAGACGCCTCAGTGCAAGCTTCTTAGTTGCTTTGACAACATGTGACGAGATGCCCCAGACAAGCAGGCACCAGAATCCAAACCAAAGCCGCTGTTTGGTCGCCCCAATGACACATTGACGACTCACCCGATGATTTACATCTACGACATTCATGCCCCAAACATGCACCCCATTCACATCAAGACATATTCACACCTTTCGCCACTTCACTGCCACCTGAAGCGCCGGCAGGACTTGCTGACTCCCACGTCCGTGAATTAAAGGCCTGAACCAGCGGCTCTAAGCAGGAGCCTCCGCGTCTGCTTCAGGTCAACCTCTCCCTTCGAGAGCTACGTAGCGTGGTTGACCAGCAGCGCCTTTGTTGCATGCTTTGGGAGTTTGGGCTTATCCAGGGCTTCGTGGCAGTAGTTCTGTTCTAGTTATAGTTCAACGTTTACTCAGATTACATGCTTTCGTAACATGGGAAAAACACGTGCCGTTATGTGTGGCGCAGCTATATGTAGGGCTCTTGGCGATCTCATAGTCGCAGCAGCAACTTCATCACCTTGGTGGCAAGGTTATCACGACAGAAGGAAATCCTGATGGAGCTGACTCTGCAGGTCTTGGAATGTGGGCGGGATTTCAAGTTGACCGGAGTACAGATAGCAGGGGGTTAGCCCTCCTAAACCCAGTACGCCCAACGTGCACGTGAAACGCGGCTGCGCCGACCTTCTTGGCACCAAGCAGTGTTACAAAGCTCGCTACTCAACCCCACTCAGCCCCGAGTCCTACAGTTTCTTCCGAACGTAGGCGACATTGTGCACCTATCGCAGCCTGAGCATTTTGGGAGCTGTTGCTTGTTCTGATACTACAGCTCCCGGAACGTATCCCTGGGTCAGTTCACAAGCCCTCGATCCTGCCCTGAAAGCCTGAAGCAGCAGGTGACACAGCTGTCAGAGTCCGGTAAAAGCCTCTTCCGCCAGTTGCCGCATGCCGGCACATTTTTGTCGATGCCTTCGGCTTGGGGTTGGAGGGTTTTGGGTGACCTACATGTGTACGCATGTGCATAGGTGTGAAGGACACCTACATACATATACAAATGTATATATATATATATGTATACATTTACATATTTATATTTATTCATTTAGATTTATATTTACATAGACACGGTTCCTTCGTTTTGTATAAGCAGGGCCAAGTTCGGGCGCTTGGGACTCATGTTTGCCTTATTGCCGAGATGCAGTCCGCAATGCAGTAGGGGAAGGGTCTCCCTAATGCGCCACACGCTCTATATGCGTGGACTGGGGTTTAGGGTTTAGGGCTTAGGGCTTAGGGCTCAGGGCTCAGGGCTTAGGGCTTAGGGCTTAGGATTCCCTGGACTTCCAAGCAAGCCCAGCTCAGTTCAACCGAGAGCGGCGCCGGCCGCTCCTCAGCGATGGCGACGCCCATGACGCAATCCCTGGATGTGGCCCAGGACTGGTTTCAAATCGGGTTTAGGGTTTGGGGATTAGGGTCAGGGTTTAGGGTTCTGGGTCTGGATCTATGGTCTTGATGGAGGTTCGGATTCAGGAATTTGGGGAATTGCGTCAGGTGTTCCAAGTTTCGGTATATGTAGGGCTACAGTCGAGGGCGGATTCCTCCGGTGTGTTTTTTTGTCGTTCCTACGTGAAAGTCGTGCATATGCATAATATACATGTGTATATATTCCTATACCTATATGTGTGTAGCTAAGTATACATGCATACGCATGCATGCTTATTTACATATTTACATAGATATTTATACATGTACGTGTATGCACAGCTGCGGGTACGCGTACGGTTGGGGTTCAGATCGGGTGTGCTGCGCGTGCCGATGGAGAATGGAGAGATGCCCTAAACTCTTAGACCCTGAGCTCCCTCAGCTCACCTCAGCCGGAAGCCTTGAAGACCCCTAAAGTCTCACAACTTTTCTGAACCTTCTTTCTTACCCGACCCTTCCACGGTCTTGCCCTCAAGCCAGAAGGTCCCGAAGCAGAAGCGCAATCCACCCTCCAAAGGCACTAAAGAAGGCCCAGAATCAAAGCCCCGGAGTCCCAAACCCTCAAGCCCTGGAGGCCAGCCAGCTGCAGAAGCCTCCTGACCTGACCACTTTCGGCAACAGAGGACTCTCTTTGCACGTCATGACAACAGGGCTCGAACGCAGTGGTTTTGACCTATGGGCTTTTGAGAAAGAACAGGGGAGTTTGGAGGACAAGAGGTCTGCAGGGCTTGCTAGACCTCAAACCGTCAGTGTGGAGGCACGAGCCTTTCGAGGTTTCTTGTCAGGGATTTTATTAGGGTCTTCGAGAACTGCTAAGGGCAAGGATGACTTCCACCATCTTCCACTCACCCACCCCCGCCGCCACCAAGTTAATTCCTCCGCTTTGCCCGGGGTAGGGGAATACGACACCCCCGGTACTCTACAAGCGCCTTAGAGGCCCCGTGGCTCGAAACTTTTGGACCGAAGATTACTATATCAGGTCTTCACAACATCTCCCTTACTGTATCTAATCTTTCACAGGACTCCTCGCTCCCCCTCACCCGGCGCCTGGCCGCCGCAGCAGCCACCCGCATATGGCAGTTGAGTTCAGGGTGGCAGTGGTAGACAGTCGTAAGGAGGGGCAGGGGGGGGGGGGGGGTGGTGAGATGTAGGTTTTTCGGTTGGGTTCACACTAACAATGGTAGGCTCTTAACAAGAAGCCTGAATCATGTTTGCATCAAACGGCCCCGTAGGTTGCATAACTTGTCGGAGCCTGGTCCAATTGCTCTTTGCTCAGTTGATACCAATTGGCGCGAACACCTCGTGCCCCACCCAGCCCACTGCCTCTCCGACCCCTCGCCCAGTTTTGAAGTTAAACCCAAACGGCTCAGTGAAAGGTGGAGCGTCGGATGCTATTCTGGAGCAGCCAGAGCAGCCAGAGACCCTGCCCCATGCCCTGGAGGGCCTGCCTCAAGACTTCGGACGAGGCCCCTTGACATCAAACCATGCCCTAAATGGCTCTGCATCAACCATTTGCAATCGGTAGAACTCCAGAATCCTTTATCAGCTAGTACTGTTATTCCGGGCATTAGTTTCTCGATTATTGCTGCCATTGCTATTGCTATTGCTGTTGCTACTCACTTTTCTACTGTTCCGATATTAGTATGCGCAGGACGCTACCCTTGCTGTCGCGCCTTGGTTTTTGGCGGGACGAGAGCCACGTTGTCACGGTGCATGTTTTCCGATGCTTGCGCGGCGCTGGCACTATGGTTTTTACTGAACATCAAGCAGGTTCTCAAAGAGGTGCACACAGCGGTTGCCGTCACTCACATGAGCACATGGTTGTTTGCATGACGTGCGTTCGTTCCTTCAAAAAACTGTCGTAGTAGCAGTAGCAGTAGTAGCAGTAGCAGTAGTAGTAGTAGTAGTAGTAGTAGTAGTAGTAGTAGTAGTAGTAGTAGTAGTAGTAGTAGTAGTAGTAGTAGTAGTAGTAGTAGTAGTAGTAGTAGTAGTAGGAGTAGTAGTAGTAGTAGTAGTAGTAGTAGTAGTAGTAGTAGTCGTAGGAGGATATTTAAGGATTAAGGGATAGGGGATGCAGACTTAGGGGGTGCTGCTAGCGTTTCTGTACTTCTTGGATTGATGTGGCGAGGTTACAAAGCAAAAAAGCCACTGGCATCCTTCAAAACCTAACAATCTGAAAGTCCTCAAGGCTCCCAAGCCACCAAGAACCTTATGCTTGTAAGGGGCTGGCAATAACATACAAACATGTAGGGTTTGGGCCGCCAAACCAAAGCCTAGACCCTGGGCGCCCTGCTTGCAGACGCAGGCGTTACTAGCGAAAGCAAGCGAAGTGGCACCGACGAGCTGACAGAGCTGTGCCTCATCCATCGAGAAGTTTGTTCCCCTGCTTTTGGTTTAGCTTCATAGAGGGGCCTATATGGCCTACATATCGGTACCTTTTTTGGGGGTATTGAGAGCATCTGAGGTCTTGAAGGGTACATGGGGTCTAGCAAGGTGCAATTGTTAAAGTGTCTTTGGTCTGTAGCAGCGATTTACGGGCTGAGGGCTAAGAATTCCGAAGTGAAATCTTCACAGGAAGGGTCCCAGCCGGTCGTTACAACCGCCGGAAGAACCTAGCTCTTTCGCTGGGTAATACCATGTGGATTTACTCCATTGGAAAGTATCCATTGCACTGGAAAGTCTTCATGCCATTGAGGCATGTGGGTTCCTCGCTGGGGTTTCGCTATGCTTTCACAAGTTGAAGGTCGCGGAAATGCGACCTTCAAGCATGGGGACTGGCTCGTGCGAAAAATTGTAATATGTCTCCTCCTGTTTCGCAGGGTTCCCGTATAATCGGTTTCGCCGCGCCTTTGTAATGGGTTCCGCTGGGTTCTTCGCTGGTTTTGGATGCATGTTCAAGCATGTGGGTTCGCAGGGAAACACCAATAAAGGTCGCATCTCGCTGGAAACTCCCATGTTGATTCCAGTTTTGTTTGTGTCTGATGGATTCCGGTAAGTCTTGTGTCAATTTGCTGAAGACAGCGGAGAAGCAGGCTTAGGGGCCGCAGTCGAGCTTCTGAGCTTCTTGTCCACAGAAAACTTGTTGAGTTTGCAACCCGTACTGTAAATAAGGTCCGTGAGGCGTGCGAGACAATCCGAGTTCTTGGCAATGAAGGCGAAGGCGTGATTGCATACTAGGGTCGGGCGTTAAAGGTTTAGCTTTTGTTCGGTGATGAATTCATCCCGCGCGCCTGCATACGATCCAAATCATGCACTCTGTGCTTCTGTAGAGCCCAGGGTCTAGAGTTATAGCGTCTTTCAAAGAGAACCCAAGCCCCTCCACAGGGCTCTTCTGTTTCGGCATCGGGTCTAGGACATAGCTTAAGCTTCTAAGACCGGAGGCATGCATGCAAATGCACGTTATGAAGCCCTAAAAGTGCCAAACCCTCCCCTAAACCAGCTTAGAAACCCCAAGTCTTTGCTGCAATTGACTAGGACACCGTCATGGTCCATTCAAGAGCGGGTGCAGGCCTAAAGCCATGAGCGTCCCGTATAATTCAAATAAGGATCATTGTTTGAAGAATTGCACGCTGCATCAAACATGGTTCATCGACCGGCGTTCTGTGATATACGGATAAGTATGAATCATGTTTGATCAGCATCACTTTGGAACTTCCTGCGCCTGGCTTCGCTATGTGTACCCTGGAAAACACATGTGCCAGTAGCTTGCTGTAGGACACAAACTTGTACTGCTGGGCCTTGGCAACTGTATATCGGCACACTTTGAGCACAAGACCCACCCGGCGCAACCCCCTAAAAGCCTGCATAAACCTTCAGCACCTCTGAACCTCCGCAAGCGGCCCGGTCGCCAGTTCCGGAAGTCGTTCACCAGTTTTTTTAACAAGCAGATTCCCTCACACATGCGGCTTGGCCCAAGCAGCCTGGGATCAAGGAACTAATTGAGGATAAAGGGTTTTGGAGGTCGAAGGGCTTCGGGTGTGAAAGCATGTAGACCTGCACGCTGACTGACAATGTAAAGATCTGTAAAGAGCAGGCCACTTAGATTCAGATGTCAAGTTGGAGCACCGAGTCCCCTGCCCTGCCGATTGCTGACTTTGGACCAGTCTCACATGGCACCGGCCTGGTGTCCTTCTCAAAGCCCCAATCTCCAAAACGCAGCGAAAGGGACCCCAGATAAGCCATACTTACAGTATCCTGCATCTCTACGCATGTACATGCCGTTCTCCACACTGGCTCTGCTCTGGGGCTTGCGGTTAGACAGTGCGATAAAGTTGGTCTTTCGAGAAGAGGGACTGATAGACTTAGAGGCCGAAGGTAAAGTGCATCCTCCCAGCAAACCTCATCACCGAAGCTGGAAAAGGCAAGGTCAGTAGGCCCAAACCCTTTTTTGGGAAGTAGCGACCCACCCGAAACCCCTAGCTATCTTCCGGCCGCATCCCCTAAGAATCAGAACTGAACCCGAGGACCGGAAGTGTGTGGGCTGGCAGGCAAGGGTAAGAGGGCAGGGCCCCCTCCCTACACAGCCTAAACCCTAAACCCCAAATTATAAACTGGCCTATAGGCATGGGCCCCCCATCTCTAGCGAGGCAGGTGTTAGGTTCTAGGGCTGCTTGTGCCTTCAGGATCTCCAGTATCATGCAGTCCTTACTTAATATCTCAGCCTCATGACAAGTACGCGACTGTTGGCAATCGAGTTCCCCACGCCCCTCAAATGGTCAATGTTGCACGCGGGTGATGCAGGATTTTGGCCATTGCGCATGCATGCCCTTTCTGAGCTGTGTAGGGCGGGCAAAATCAGGGTAAAGTTGTACCTTGGAAGTTCATCAGGCCAGGCCAAGCTCAAAGACACAGACGTTTCTTGCGCGTGTCATTGGGCAGGATTGTCTCGTCCAAATTCTTTGTCATCGGCACCGCCGTCTTGCAGCTCATCCTGTGAATTCAGCCTCTCACTTGGTGGGTCTGTGTCGGGATAGATGGCGGCCACGACGCATAGCCATAGCAGTGATTCGACAAGAGTTTGCAACCTGCAGAGAGAGCTCAGGATTTTCCTCAATCTGGTGCTGCTGGGGGCCGAGGTCGGGTGCATCTGGATCTTCGTGGGGTTCGCACCTCTTGTGCTGTAAGAGTCCACTTCGACGCATGCAAGTGTAGGGGCAGGAGCACGTGCAAGATAAGCTTGTGCTGTCACCTTGTCTTTTTGACTTTGTTGACTGTGCTGGCAACCTGAAGCCGATGTTGCCATTTATCTATGGCGCTTCTGATGTGCAGGTGCGAGCGCTACTGATCGTGAGAGTGACATGCAGTAACCCTTACGGCGAAAGTCTTGCGACAGCTGCGAGCGTGATGGCGTGATTGCTGCGCTGATGCCAAGCCTCTCTCTGGTATAGGTCTACTGTTTTCTTCGCCGCCGAAGCAACAGCAGCAGCAGCAGCAGCAACAGCAGCAGCACGAGCAATCAAATGGGACTAGCGAAGCAAAGAGCTTCCAGCAAACCCCACGAAGGCTTCACCAACAAAACGCTTGCCTCTCATTTTGAAAAGGTGGATGCCTCTTCCAGCCTTCCTTCCGACGAGCGGCTGCACAGCTTCTACGTGCCCTGTGCGGACAGTGGGTCTCAGTCGAGAGGGTCTCGAGAGGGTGTGAGGTTCTTGATGGTTCTTGTAGGCTGAAATGTAGGAGCGCATTAGGTTCGCTCCAAGCGCATCACACCTGCTACTGGGCCTTTTCTGGGCAGCCTCCATGTAATTGCACAGTCTAACCTGTCGGGTCATACAAATGTGCTGTGGTTCACGGGCCGGGGGACTGCGGAATGCAACGATGAGCCTACTCTTCTGTGCTCCAGGACGGAGCTCAGCCAAGGTACTCAACATGATCATTGTGGCGTTGTTCGTTGCCGAGATTGCTTTAAAGTTCGCGGCATGCACGTGCAAAGGTGGCTTGGACAGCCCACCAGAGTTGTCTCGCCGTGCCCCCATTCACAAGTCAAGGCAACGCCCTACACACCCTGAGCCCTATAAACCTAGGCCGAAGACCCGACGAGCCTGAAACCTAAACTGAGTCAAGCGGCCTGAGCCTTCACCGTGAACGTCAAATGAATGGCCTAGGGCATAGGCTGTAGTAAGTAATTCAGGCTTTGGTGATACGTGGTCGATAGGGTATAGGGTTTATATATAGGCTTTGGGGACCTTGAAATCAAAAACGCCAGACCCCCCCTCTCGTGAGACTTCAGCGTTGCGGGTGCACGAGGGTCTGAAGTGTGCCTTTTCCGAAATTGCCATCTAACGTCGAGTTTGACCCACTACCATAGGGGTTTCAGCGTTTAGGATCTACGGCTTTTTGTGCAGGATGCCCACCGAGCTCCTCATTGAAGCCGATAAGGGAACCTCTGGAAAACAGTAGGCACCCGCATACTGCAAGATGGCAAGAACCCTGCTACCTTGCTTCTACTGCTTCTACTAAACATCTCGAGGGTCCCTTTTGTTAGGGAGAATTCCTGGCCCATCCTCCTATCCTGGTGACTATCCCCGTTTTCTGGACTCAAGACGCGAAAGCCAGCACCTCACTTCGATCTGCCCACCTAAGCCCACAAAACGCTGAGCTTAAGCAGAGCAACAGAGTCCTGAGCTCAGGATTCTTTCGAGGAAGCGACAGGCTTTGGAACATCTTCGATTTCTCGATTGTGATGCTAAGTGTTGGCGACCCTTGGCGTACGGAGGTTTTTGGTGCGGGCTGACTTTTTGGGCTTTGGGGATTTCAGGGCCATGCTCTCTTCTAATTACTTCATCATCACCGTTGAATCGCCTCCCCTGGCTCTTACCCCTTGGGCCTGTGCCCCGGATCCCTGCTTGAGCTTCAACCTCCTAAACGTTCAGCCCGTAGCCGAGAATCCTAGGCCCTAGGCCCTAGAAGGAGCCGCGCCGACGTTTGTTGCAAGTTGAGGGTGTCTAGGGTTTAAGGGTTGGTTGACCTGCCCATCATGGCATCGAGGAGATCATTGCCGACGTGGTTGACCAACTCATGTCAGACCGGCGCTATGCGGACTCAGACATCAGCAGCCTGACGCTGCAGAGTTCTAAGTTGAAATCGTTTCGAAGGTTTCAGAAGCCGCATGGTGTGATTCTGCGAGGGTGGCTAACCCTCCACCCTCCAAGGTGCGAGGGAGAGGCCTGGGACATAGAGCTCAAACTGTCACAATCACAAGGATCCCCGCGTTGCATCGCAATGCCGCGTTGATTTCCTGATTTCTTGATGGCGGCTCCTAAAAGCCCAAAAGTACCTATGCTGCAGGGTCAAGTCAGGGTTTGAAATATTGATGGCTAGTTGGGAGATACTTCGTGGACCTGAGGCCACTTGCGCTTGATGCGCTTCGTGCGACTGGCGCGGGCATTGCGAGGAATTCGTGCTTGGCCTAAAAGGGAAGCCGACTTTCGGTACACGAGGGTGCCTCCGATTTTTTCGCAGGGCCATGCATGGCGCGATGAGACCACCCGCCTTATAAGAGCACATTGAGGGGTGAAGGAACAGTTTCTGCACTTCTAAGCCTGCTCCTCAAAGATCATCCTACTTGGTGTCTTGGTGTATGGAGGGGCCCCGCAGTTTCAGGTATTTTCCATGACGCCTACAAGGCCCACAAGATCCCACAAGGTCTTCAGGGCTTCCTCTCGTAGCTTTGGCACAGGGTCTCAAGGGCTCCCTCTCGTAGCTTCGGGTCATCCAGAGTTGTTGAGGCTCAAGTCCTCATCTAGTGCTGTCAGGTGTCGTTCGCTTGCTCCGCTGCTTGGCAAGCCAGGGTTAGTGTGCAGCGAGATGTGGTAGCGTGACGTCAGCGGTCACAAGTGTTTGCCAAGACGCAAGTATCGGAACTTGAGGCAAGCATATCCTGCAGAAAGTGCTTTTGTCTTGGTGCGCGGTCAGATTCCAGGCTACATGTCCAGCTTGCGCACCATTGTGTTCTCGATCGTGCCTGGGCACGCCGGAAATAGAAATCTGAGACATCGAATCTGAAGATTCAAGGTTGAATGGAATGCATTGGGCTTCGGGGCTCAGACTTTGAAGACTTTCCCTGCTGTAGGAGATAAAGGGGTGTAAGAAGTCCTTGAGGCGCCAGCAGGTGTTTGTTTGGCGGTTTAGGCGGCAGTTGTAGAAGCCAGTTGGAGTGCTGCTACAGCCAACCGGTGTTTATCACCTTACAAGCTGATTTCCGCCCTGACCAGCGCCATCGTTCTCAAGCAGTGCCTTTCTTTACACCGTCGGGGCAAGGTCTCAAGTGGTGTCCTAGGTGCCTGATTAAACCTCCGAAGCCCTCACGGAGAAGCGCAAGGCCCAAGCATATGAGACCAGAAGCGTTAACCCTAAACCTAAGCCCGAAGCCCTAACATCCCAAACCCTAAGCCCCAAGCCCTTGAAAGCCTGCAATCCCAAACCCTTTGAGAAGCCTACGACCAGGTGAGCACTATGAGCTCGGTGCTTTGGACGATGGTGCCCTTCGACCGAACCAGCTCCGCTAGCGATTGAAGAGTTGAAGCTTCGGTGATTCGTTTCTGGTATAAGATATTCATCGTATTAAAATGTTCTACATGTACAACTATAGCCGTGCATTTATGTATGTGTATATACACATGTCCATCTATCTATATATAGAGAGAGAGGCCCTAAATTAAACCCTAGGCCTAGATTCCGTGGGAGCTTCTCCAGGCCTAGAAGCTCGCTCTGTTTTCAGGCATGGGCGCCCGAATAAGAAGGGGTTGCAGACCGTCTCCCTGTCGCCGAGGCTGTTGCTGATGATCTTCTTCTGCTTCGGAGTGTTGTTTGGCTGCATCTCCGGCATCGTTGGCATCGTTGAAGACGGAAGTACGCATGTCTTCTTCTCAAACCACCCTGTGGAACGAAAGGGCTCATCCAAAAGGCATCTGGCAAGTCGTCCATCCTTACTCACGTTGTTCAATTCTCAATCACGAAAGCTAGCCCCCCCCCCCCCCCCAAAGCTAGCGAGTATCTTACGATTCGTTAGGTTGAACTACAGGGGTGTGGCGGGGGGGGGGGGGGGGGGGGGTGCAGAAGCAGGTGGTCAACATGCGGCCTAAACCCCACCTGGTGATACCTGGCGTGGATGTCACTGGCTTTCAGCCAGGTGCAGAACATGCCTCGATCGAATTTTCAACTAGCTTTCGTTCCCGCCCCTCTCTCCTCCACAAGTGAAAGTTGAAAGCTCATGTGCCAGTAAGGCTGTAATAAGTTACAAATGCCAGCACTTGCAGAGTCAACGACCAAAACTATATGGAAGTATTGTGAATGGTAAGAATTGTGAAAGATGAGCGCTGCGATAGCTTTCGACGAAGGCAGTGACATAGAAGCAGTATCGCAAATCATGGCAGAAGAACAGGGGGATGACGTAACACCCAGGTTGATCGCTCAGACAGTATCTGACCATTGCCGACAGCAAGCGGACCTCTCCATGGCTTGCGAGCCATCGCTGGTCCAGTTCTGGCCACTTGGGCTGTCAAGGCCATGTGACGCAAGCTTGAAAGGTTTGGGCAGGAATAGAAAGGCCTGATCGCCGGACGCTGTTGCATGGAGCTCCCTTCTTGCTGTGTCGAGTCTGGCCACTGCAGGGGTAACTGCTTAAGATCTACAAGTTTGTATATGCTTCATAAGTGGAATCTTCATGCATTGGACCGGGGCCGGGAACTCCTGCCTTGCCAGCCTCTGTACCGAGGAGCTCCGTAAAGGAATCCATGCTGACGCTCTTCCTCTCCATCACTGGAGGCCCAAGAGGGCACGTGAGGGTTCGTTGGGTTTTTCGAATGCTTTGCGGGAAACTTAGCCACAACTCAGCAAACAATGACTTCGTACTTTTCGGTCGTATTGGGTCGATGTGGTTTGTTAGCCCGCAAGCCCAGAAAATAACCCAATCACTGTATGCCCTGTGGAGACAGCGAAGCGCACATTGAAACGCCAAGGTGCACCTGCGATATGGGTGCCGATGTGTACGGATGAAGATATGTACTTATGTATATGTCTGCTGGTGTGTTGGTCAACTCTGAAGTTTGAAACGCGCATGCTAGGGCGTCATCGCTCGCTGCAATCAGGGTTCAGGGTAGTAAGTCAGAAGTCCTGGGCGTCTTTTTGGGACATAGGATTTATGACACAACAGGGAACGTCGAACGTATGTAGCAGAGGGGGTGGGGACACGGCGACAAAAATGGCTCAAGGTCTCGGCTCAACCCCGGTGGGGTGCACAGGTAGCAGAGCGGTAGCTGTGTGAACCAGCCTCGAGTCCCCTAACTGTTTTGGGTACCAGGCCTGCTTTTTCACAGCCTTCATTTGAGCCATGTCCAGAGCACCTGTGCAGTCGAGACCCTCACTGCCAACAAGTGACGGGTTGGAGTCTTCTCACCCAACTTGCGATGCAGAGAGCCAGAAGGAAGGCACGGCCCGACTGGAGGGCGAAGCAGCCCGGCTTGGGGAACTCTTCCCTTATGCGAGTCCTCTTACAGCCGGCTGTGGAGTTTCTCCAGCTTTGGAAGACCAGGTAAGAAGCTCGAGCAACCTGGCAAGTGTAGAGCGAACTTGGGCCCATAGAGCCAATTGTGGTCCCAGCCAAAGCAGGACTTTCCACCAAGCACTCTGCTTTCGCTGGCATCACAAGGGCCGGAAAGAGTGGCTGCTCCTCTCCGAGGACAGCAGCGTGTATTTTGTTCGCACCAGCAAATCCGGCAAAACAGTCCGAGCCGGACCTTGTGGGCAATGGAGATGCATGGAAGACCCAGCAGAGCTCCACGGGGGAACGGGAGGCGACCCGCCCGTGCAGTGGCTTCGCCTTTTGAACTTCAATTGCACTGGCTGTGGTAACATTCCAACCCATAACCTCAACTTCGTGCCTGGTCCTGGGGAAAGGCAACCAGCGATCTTGTATGGAGAGGATGGAAGACGCATCGAGCTCCAATGTGCCCTTTGTCTTGAAAACTTCCTGGAGTGCACGTGGAGCTGGCCGAGCTTCGATCAAGCAGTCAGGAGACAGGTGTTTCTGGACGATGCCTCCCTGGCTGACTTGCGTCAGTTAGGTCACCAAGGTACGGAGCCCGTAGAATCTTCGCTGGCGCCGCTGTCTTCTGCAGCCAGCGCACATGGCTGGACCTTCCTTGAGGAAGGGTGTTCTCAGGATCTAGACTCCCCAGAAGAAGCATGCAGCAGTGAATGGCTTGAGTGTGGCTTTGAAGACTTGGAAGACATCCCCTGGGAGGTCTGACCTAATACGGCCCCAACCCACTCAAATTGCAGGAGCTATGCCCTGCCAGAATCAAGGGTGAGACTCTCCCCTCCGGAATCCAATGTCATAGAGGAGACTCTCCTTTTCAAGCAAGGATGTACAAATCAAAGCGAAACTGCTTGCAATGATTGCATAAGGAAGCAGGTTAGAGCGAAAGCAGTTCAGTGCCCAGTCCCGGCACCCCCTTTTCCATCCAACGGAATAGGTTCGCAGTTGTTCCGTTGGACACCCGGCAGGACTGGCCGCCATGATGCGGCCTGTGTTCAGCCTGACACCGGTTCGGCACCCTTGCTCGGTCTGTCAAGCAGACCGCTGGACCGGGTTTTCGGGCTCAGGTGCTTGCGGGTACTTTCAGGCCCAACACGGGGTTCTCGCAAACGCAGCGCACGCACGGAAAACGTCAGTACCGGTCCCTGTAGATCCTCACTGGTTGATGAGGGGAGGGTTGCGCGCTGAGATGTTGAGGAACGGACGAGGATCCAAGTACACCGGCAGGTTGAGGCCGAGGGCATGATGCCCTGCATCAGTTTGGGGTTACCCGTGTTTGGCCTTTGAGTATTTCCTTTGCTGTCCCTGCAGGGTGTGTTGTTTTCTCCTGGTGGTGCAAGCCCAGCCAGGAGGAGCCTAGCGGCAGGCGTTGTTTGTTAGGGACCAAAACCTAGGCTGACGGACAGCCTGAGGCACCAGATTGCGGAGGTTAAAGGCTGTGGCTCGGTGCCCGAAAGCCTGCCCAGCTGAGATGCCCAAATCAACCAAGCCCTCCCTGCGTGCAAGTGGTGTGGGTTCCTCTGGAGCCGCTGAGGTTGAATCAGTGAGTAAGAGCGAGAAAGTTGGTTCTTCCTCCCTGGAGAGTAAGTGCGAGAAAACCAGGTCAGCGTACGGGGCAAACAGGAGCTCAGTGCTGCTGCGGCATGAGTTTCTGGGGCCTAGGTTAGTAAGTGCGAGAAAGCTTAGGCCTGTTCCGGAGGTTGGCGACTTTTGCCAATCCACTTGTTTGCAGTTTGTACAGGCATTGCCCATGTGTCGGTTCCGGACCTTCTGCCTTTTCTGAGTGAGCCGAATGTGGGTGAGTTTCTCCCCTGTACAGGCAGGGCTTATAGGGTAGGCAGTACAGACCAGGCAGTTCAACCTGCAGAACATTTGCCTAGGGCTTTGTATAGAGCCAAACCAGTGAGTAGCCGTAGGCCGCCGAGCTTCTCGCGGAACTGGTTAAGCCCTCAATGCTTTCTCTCGGTGTTCCCTGCACATAGTTCGGCCGTGTTAAGCAGGCCAAGGACACCTCGAGAGTTTTTCCTTTTCTGTGCATAGTTAATGTTTTCCGGAACTTCGGTTCCGAAGAGCCTAACCTGGCTAGCGACGCAGCCCACTTTCGTGTGGGACACGGCGACACGGCCAAATACCCCTACTCAGACCCACAGCCATGTCGCACTTTCAGGTTCCAGTACACGTTGGCTTTGGTCTTGCGAAGACAGGTCCGAGGTATCGTTCGTGGTATCGTTCAGGTATCGTTCCGATAACAATACAGACCCCCCATCCAAAGCCGATGTCTTGAGGTTACGTTTCAAATGGCAGTTCTGTTTTATCGCTGTGCCCTGCGGGAAGACTCCACAAAACATGCGCTTTTTTCATAGTTCCATCCTAGTCTCAAGATGCTATCCCCAAGAGCTAGAGAGTTTTGTTATGATTGTCGCATGTTTTGGGCCTTGTGTGCCCTCGGGATTTCGGTTCGGGGCTATCTTCTTGACATGTTGGGCTACCTTCTGTGCCCCTATCTACAGGGTGATTGGGCTATGAAACTACGCACGCTCGTACCTGTCGGTGCTTTAAGAGTCCTTTCCCGTGCAGGGATCAGTTGGGTTGATGCCCTGACGCCGTTGAGCATCTCGGCAGTTTCCAGTGAAGTAGTTTGGTCGTGCGGCAGCTATGTCTGAGCCATTTCACGAGTGTTTTTGGCACGGCAACAACTCTACGCGGCAACATGGTTCTTGGTTTTCAGCAAGGTTGATTGGTGATTTATGTTTGGGTATGCAGCGGTATGCGCTTCGATGAATCTCCACATGGCTGCAGAACCAAGGAGAAATCTCGCTTATCGCTTCAATTGCATTCCTGCTGTACGTAGTTTTGACCGTCTTCGCGATCTTGAATGTGGTGACAGGCCGAATGCCGAATGCTTTGCGTTCAGTCTTCACACCTGTTTGGGATGGATGATGGGCTTGCCGTTTTTGGGAGTGCTGGGCAAGGTGTTGAGCAAGGGGCGAAGACCATGATTCCGTCGTTTCAGAGTCTATGAAGCCTGCCTTGATCCCCCGGTCCGTGGGGACAAATGCACGTACTTTGGAAAGGCGTCTTCTGCAACATGGCAATTGAGAGCGCTCGGGCTGACAAGGCACCGTGGGGCTTTTTGGATGCATGCCCTCTCGTTCTTGTGGTGAGAGGGGACTCTGAGATAAAGAGAGAGAGAGAGAGCGGAGTACTCAGTTGTTGCATTTAGGAGCATGTCCGTCAAGACTTCCGAGTGGAATGGCCTAATGGATTGCAAAGTTGAAGCTGCTTTGAAAACGATTGCAAACTATGGACAGGAACACCGGCCCCACAGCTATGCAGAAACGCAATGTGCAAACAGACACCACGAGAAGTCAGAGGGGCACACATTTGACAGAACGTCCCTCTGGCCCGGAAGTCGCATCTGCAAGGCTCCGGGTTCTGTTTGGGTCGGGTTGAAGGACAGATCGGCATAGAAAGAGATGAATCCTGGCAGCCTGGTGCGGATGGCGTGTTGACTCCTCTGCTTTTGTGGCGCCGAATCCCCCAAAGATCGGGCTGAGACAGGACATGGCGATCTTGCAGCAGATGCGCCGCGAAACCGCATTTGTTTGTTGTGGCGGCGGTCGATGTTTACACGCGGTTTCACATATCAGGAGCGGGTTGCAGGTGTGTCCGACCGCTACTTCAGACTTCGTCACTAAATACAGTCCCTTACACCGGACCTGTAATATCCTGGTCAGCGGCATGCCAGGCAAAATCGAGTAGCCAAAGCCTGGCTTTTTCATGGGTACCAAGGCAAGCACGAGGCCCAGGTGGAGTCGCTGCGGGACATCTTCAGGGCCCTACCCTCAGACCATTTCTACATGGCGTATAGGCCTCATGAAATTCGGCGTGCAGGTGGGGCCTGGGCATGCCCCGTGTTCTAGGTGGCCGGGGGTATGAAGCAAGTCATGGCAAGCTCCCCTGGGCCGGTAGGCCCTTATAAGAAGATGTGTGCATCGACTCATTGATCGCGTTTATTCCCGGAGCATGTGACAGTTTGTTGGACTTCTGCAGGTTTGCAGGGTGTGAAGGCGAAAAATCCTGGATCATTTCTCCTGGCCCTGTATGGCTTTTGGAGATCGTGACATTGATGGTCGCCCCATACGTTGTTCCTTGAAGCTCCGACAGCCCTAGCTCACAGTCCCGGCCGCATCAAGAGCCATCCAAGGGCCTGTGGACACACTCGAAACCAGGGTTGCGTTGCTTTCCTCCAAACCCCGGGGCAAACAATCCGCTTCCTTGCAGGAGATCGACAGCGATGGAACAAGCGTGTTGACCCTGCCGGAACTCAAGGACTTGCATCCTCGGAGCATAGACGATCCAGTTTAGCTTCCGATGCCTCCTCAGGATTGCGCGGCACAGGCCGGCAGACATAAGTCTGCCACTGCTAAGAACATGCCCCGGCACGAATGCCTCAAGAAAGACGAGAGACGACCACACTCACCACTCGGTTGGCTCCTTTTGCTGAGATCCAGTTTCCCGTAGCCCAGAACCCCGAAGGCCATGCTAAAAATGCTGCCATTACTGTATGAAGCCGGTTGTAAACGTCTCCGTGGCGAGGACGCGATGCAGACGGCTCCTTTGGCAAGGAAGGAGTTGGCTTTTGAGTGCAGGGCTTTGCGGCATGTGACATGCGAGATTGCTCCGTGCTTGTAAGCGAGTGCGATCTCTTGTTGGGTCCCGGGCTCACTGACATAAAAGGACATCAAGAGAGACATAGAGATCGAGAGCTAGAGGTGAAACAAGTGAGAGAGCCTATGACAGCACCTCACTCCGAGGGCGCCTTTTGTGCCCTGCGCTTCGGCCCAAAAGAAATACAGAAAGATAGAGTGCGAGAGGGCGGCGACAGTGAGACCCCACTCAAAATTCTTAGTAAGCTGCGTCCCCACAACCGAAGTCCGAAGCCAAGACCATGATAAGCGCACATCGGACGTCTGGGAAATGCCTTGTCATCCGAAGTGCTTCAGAATATTCGGATGTTGGTATCTCCTGACCAAACCATGCTCTGAGCATTGCACGCATTTTGGTCTTGCATTGGGACTGTCTCGCCAAGGACGATATGGCCAGCTTCATGACGTCAATGGACATTTCGACTCAAGACGTTTGGACGCTGTTCAGGCCACATGGTCTCAACATTGAGGATGGTCTTCGGTTACAATTTCTGACGGCCGGGGCATGTTAGCGAGCGTAGGCCAAAAGACCCCGAAGGAACGTAGGGCCAAGTGGTCTCTCATGGATGTTGATATGAAGGGACAGTAGGAAAGAAACATTTGTTGGTAGGACAGTAGGAAATATTGCAGATGTTTCGGTCATTGGACTGCTCTAGATAGGATGCGCAAACGGCTTTGCCAAAACAGAAAAGTCATGTAAGCTAGGGAGGGAAACAGCGGAACACGAAGTTGTTGCCAACAGGCTTTCATTTTCTGATGGCCCATTTCAGCGGAAGTTATGGGGAAGCAGTTCATCAGTAGAAGGCACCGCCAGATATCCAGTTGGGGAGGGTTCGGATTGATGTGTTGTTTAGTGCTAAGCGCAACATCTGAGCTTGCAGTCCCACCCTTAAACCACGAACCGCACTCTGAACTTCAGGCTTTCCGGGGCTCAGACGAAGCTTTAAGGAATTATTTGACAGGCTCAGACTAAGGCAAGCTTCAGGTGGGCTCGGATTTTTCAACCCGCCCCAAAAAGGGGTTCAGTTCATTGACAGGCCGTGGGGGGTCATGATTGCGTTTTGAATATGTCTGGTTATTGACTGGGCGGTCAGGACTTAGGCATCATCAAGGCTTGAGGGCGACAAACAAGCCTGTTTACCCAACATCTGCATCTGAGGGTCATCGACACGGACAATAGCGGCTCCGTCACTCTGGACGAGTTCGTTTTTGGCTGAGCCTTGGCAGGGTTTGAAAGGTTCAAAGTTTGGTTACGTTGCTTGTAAAGAACACTTTTTGGGGGGACCGACGTGTCGATCATGAGGTTCACAGCAGTGAAGAGACACGTCAATAGATCTAGGTACATGCCCAGAAGCACACGAGAGGAGGTACCGCAGTTGCCTGAGCGATCCTTGAGAACAGAGGCAAATCGACTCGACAGTGACTAGTATAGAGAACTTGTCAATCCCCATCTCCCCATAAGAAAACCCTGTAGTCTCTGTACTTTCTGTAAACAAAAAGCCTATACACACACACCCCTCAAACCCTGCACGGTCAAAACCCAACGAGGGTCCAAACTCTGGAGCCCGCTACGAGTTGAGTGCAAGACCTGCTGTCCAAGGCATGCACCTGCAAGGACCGGCCAAAGGCCACGCCAGAGTTTGAGTTCAGGGTTTACAGGGTTTAGGGTTTTGGGCCTTTAGTAGGGGCAATGGCAATCCTAAGCCGTTTAATTCTGTCTCAATGCAAAGTGCTCCGAACTCTGAGTATGTGAGTTTTCCTGTTCCCACATGGTGTATGATTGTCGCACCTTCGTTG